>JAXQQM020072228.1:0-92084 GCA_034641835.2 Pinus albicaulis | reverse complement strand
GAAGATCTCCTTATGAACTATTATACGGACGGGTAGCTGTATTCCCTATACAGTTAGCTTTACCTGTTGCTCGCTTCATGCAGGAGACTCAGGAAGAACCGGATGGTATGACCAGAAGAATCAATCAGTTGATTGAGCTTGAAGAAACACGTATTCAGGTGAACCAGAAACTTGTGGATTACCAGGAGAAGATGAAAGAATTGTTTGATCAACATACAAAGGATAGAAAGCTGCAGGTGGGAGACTTAGTTCTCAGGTGGGATGTACGAAGGGCCGATAAGGGTAAGCATGGTAAATTTGACCCCCTTTGGTTCGGCCCCTTCAAGATTGCAGAGATGGGTGGAAATAACACATTCAAACTGGAGAATTTACAGGGAGTGCGATTTGGAAGCCCACGTGACGGGACGGTCACTCGAAACCATATTTTCAGTCTGAAACGACTGAAAAACTTGATTAGCCCATATTATTATGCAATGGTTATTGTTTTTCTATTTTCTTATGTAGATTATGCAAGTGTGATGATGCATGCGGGGGAAAAGCTCAAAAATCGAAAGAGTGGTGTTCAAGGAAGATGTACCGGGGGCGATGCAACGTAGTTCTCGACACGTTCGGGGACAAACGTGCCGCCCCCAGGTGGAGCCAATGTTGTTCAATCCTTAGCATTAGCCACGGGAGTACCAAAAGGATGAACAGGCCTTATATTAAATTTTTATATCAAGTGGCAAGTATTAAATTAAATCGGGCCGAAAAGAGAAAAGGCGGTGAACACATACATATTAAAACAAATTGGCCAAACAGCACTAAGCGGTGAAAGGCGAAATAATAAATGGACATCAAATATAAAAGTTAAGGGGATGCGGCATCATATGACAACCCACATATTAAAAAGGGCCTCGGGTTATGTACGAAAGTATGTGGAGAAAAGTCCGAGGGGCTCGAGCCGCGAGGGAAGGGCGAGACCCATACCCCCGCGAACTTACAACACGTGGCATGGCAAGGCCTCATGGTAGGAAAGGAATGGTAAGGGTGGGCCGCTAGATGTGATCTCGTGGCAGAATAAAAGATGGGCCCGTGCAGGTAAGAAAGACAAGTGTTAGTCCGGCAAAGGGAAATCATGTGCGGGTAAAATTGGACTGCGTATGTGGATAAAAGGTAAGGTAAGTCCATTAGGGCAGCTGGTACTGGGACCCGTACCAGCTTTTAACCCGACACGAGGCGCCCACCTACATCTTGATATACCCAATCCCCACGCGCCACGTGTCCCAGTGTCAGAGTCCTTACGACACTTGCCTTCTGTTGTCTTACTTATTCACCTTTTCACCCAAACAGTTCACTCCAATGGTAAAAACTCCCGTATTTCTCTCTGGTAAGTCGTCACAGGTAATTTTCTACGGCGAATACCGAGTGGGGAAGAACGTCGGGTATATCCAAGTCACTGTCACGGTTCCCCTCGTCGCTTTCCCGAGCATTGTCACCCTCTGTTCAGGTATTCATTCTCGTTTCCCTCTTTTTCCTTTTGTCTCTTTTGAAATTGTTGGAATGTACGCGCGGGAAGAAGGAACGCGCGAAAGAACTTGCAAAAACCTGCTGTCATGGCTGAGTCCGAGAAACCCCCAGGCGGTTCTCGCATACGCGATTTTACGTTCGGGTATCTGCGACCCTAAATATCCTTTGACATACGAGTATCGACCCTATTTGTTGAGCCTATTACTTCTTTGTGAGTATTTGTTCAAGTTTGTCACGTCGCTATATCTGCCATATCACCCCCAGGGTCCCGTCTTTTTGTGTCGATTTTATCATTTGGCTCAGAGACTCCTATGATGTACATCAGGACGCTTTCGTTTCCCCTCAGGGGAACGTAATTTTTTCCCTTTCCCCCGATGTTATCAGACAGGCCCTCCGTTTCCCTTCCAATGACACATACTTCAGTTTCAAAGATGAAACCTTGCTCGCTCAGTTCAATAAGCTGTCAAGAGAAGCCCGCCGTGCCTTCATAGCCTCCATAACCATCGACCAGGCAACTACCTTGCCTCCATTGGAGCCTTTTTCATTAAGTTTGTTTGCCGAAGAAGTTCGACCTGTTTTGTCCCTCATCGCCGGCCTTCTGGGAGTAGGTAGCCCGGAAGACATCTCTTCAGTATGCGTTCACTTTTTGTGGCTTATGTCACAGAATGGGGTTACATTGGACATTCCAGGTTTCCTCTCCTTGACCATCCTGACCCAATTTCGGGAGCTCGCCCAGGTCCGAAAGTTCCATTTTTGCTCGTTGGTGTTCTACCTCTTCCTGTTCCAGCATGTGGACAAGTTCAATCATTTGGGGTTAGATAGGATGTATTCAGAGAATTCCCAGCCCAGACCAGTCTTCGACTGGAATTGCTCAGTCCGTCAGTTGCCTAGGGGAGAGGGGTATGTCAACTTCGTGAACACCTTCTTGTCTATTGCTTACACCATCATTCACGACGCGCCTTCCCCTAGGGTTTTCCCAGAGATGAAACGCTGGCTACAGTCTAGGAAATACCAGTGTACTGGTGATTGGTTCCTGTCAGAAGATTATACTAAAATTCGGGTCTATGGAGCCGAAGTTGCCCCATACCGACTTCCAGCTTTTCCCGTCCGACGAGTTTACGCCCTCGAATACATCCGGCAAGCCCTCAAAGCTGACCAGCTCCATTTTGTTCCTGCTAAGAAAGGCTACATCTTAAAGCTTCCTGACCAAATTGGCCCCTTTGTGGTAAACTCTAGATATGCCCTCCCAATTGCCAAAAAAATGTTGCAGAACATGGACCTGAAGTTGGGGGAGAGCTGGGCTTATGACCCACGGGAAATCATTTCAAATAAAAGAAAGAGAAACAGGTCTGCGCCCTACATTCATGAGTCCAGGCCATTTCTGGAGTGGAGGGCTAACCTTGAGGTCTGGCCTATGTTTTCGCAGATGGAGACGGACTCGTCTGCTACAGGAGGAGAAGAAGAAGAAGTGAACAAAGGCACCAATGAGCAAGAGGTCGGTACTTCAGGAGCAGCACCACCACCACCCAACAGGCAGAAGGTGGCCACCAGCGAAGCTGAAGTCATCGGTGAAGGGATAATATTGGAGCCCTTTACGAAATTTGGTCAATTCGACAAGGGCAAAGCGGGTATAGTGGTACTGAGAGACAGTGTCGCCTCCTCTGACTACACTGAAGTTACGCAAGCCATCGTTGAGCCTCCTCCTTCCAGGACGCACGAAAGGGAGCTGATAAATAAAACTGTCCGAGACAAATACAGGGCCGAATTGGGAGGTTTCGTTGAGAAATACCATACTAGGCTCTCAGCTTCAGTTAATGCAGACACCGAAAGCCTGGTACTGTCTATGACCGAGGCTATCCTGGACCCGAATTCAGACGTTCCGAGTTATAAGGTGCTGGAATTGGCTATCGATATGAAGAAGGTTCCGGTACAGGACTTGACCGACCTGTTCCAAACAATCTGCGACATGGTGAAAGATAAGCTTTCACAGATCACTCTTGCCCTAAGGAAGACAGAACAAAAACACGACAACCTGAAGGATTCCCTTGCAGCAGAACAGAGTGCTTGTCGTGCCAACGCACATCAGGTGCGCGTTCTTCGGGAGCAGATCAGAAACTCGGACGAAGGAGGTAAGGGAACGCAAGCTGCATTGATAGCCCAGTTGCAGAAGGACATTACAGCGGCTAAGAAACGGGCTGGCATACCAGCTTCACATCCGGTACAGACCGATGAGCTGGTGCACGTGGAGGAAGAGAAAAATGAGCTGTCTGCTAGACTTTTCAGAGAAAGAGAAGAGAAAGAAAAGATGGCCAAAAGGATTGAAGAGCTTGAGAGCAGAGCCACTGAGTTACAGACCCGGTGGGATACACACAGTTGCCATGTAGCCGAAACATCAAGCGGAACTGGTTCAGCAACAACACAACTATCCACAGCTATGGCTGAGATAGAAGTGTTGGAGAAGCAAACATCGACTGCCAGGCAAAAGGTGGCGGAGTTGGAAGGTGCCCTGGCTGAAAAGGCCAGAACAATTGAAGGACTACAAAGAGAAGTTGAGGAAGGAAAAAGGATCACGACTAAGCAACAACAAACCATTGTCGAGCTGAAGAGTCGAGAGAAGGGAAATCTCACCCTGCTCGAGGCCAGAAGCTTGATTTGGTCGGATATAATCACGGCAGTAACCGAGCAGTGGGAGTTTCTAACGATGATAGGAGAACTCAAGTCTACCCTTCCTTATCTCAATAGGCGGTTGCAGGAGGCAGGAGGTAATCTGTCTAATAGAGCTCGACACGCCGGCAATTACATATCCTTTCTTTATACACTAAGGGCAAATGACGTGGGGAAACATGGCATTCCCAGTCGATTTATGGAAATCAACGAGTGTCAGAAAATTATTGATAAGGAAGAAGCCCGAGTAGCAGCTTCAAGGGTTCTCCAACAAGTAGCTGACATTGTGGAACAGTTCGACAAGGTGTGGGACGAGATCATCGCAGCCGGCCTCCCTTCTTGTTGGGAACCAAACGCCCCAGCCGTGCTCATGCTCCCCGATCGATACACAGCACTTCTAGAAACGGAAAGGGATCGGTCTGATATCCAAACGGGGAAAGCAACTCAGCTCAAGGCCACTACTATCGTCACAATCCTCCAGAAAGAGTTTAGTCTCCTCCACATGATTAGATATCAGCTCCCAACTCATGCAGACATTCACACTCTCGGGGAAGCATTCATCAGAGTGGAGAAGCTCATAGCTATGCCAGAACCGAACGCTGATAGCCAACAGAGACTGACTCAGTTCCTGAGTCAGCACGCTAGTTCCTCTGCCAGCGTGCCTCCTCCAGCATCCGCAACGGCCTCAACTCAGCAGCACTCATGACATTTCAGTTTACTCACAATATGGCCTAAACGGCCTTCTTACTTTCATTTAGTTATGTTTTTTAAATTTTCGAGTGGGTTGTTTTTCCTCCACTCTCGCATTTTTACTTTTACATCAAACATTGGTCTATGTTCTGTTTTGAAATCGGCCCGGGGCCTGTTTACGCATGATGGAAGGATTGTTGCCCCATCATGGAATTTTGTTGTTTTGATAATGACCGGTAACAAGTTTTGTCATGCGAAGAAGATATTTCCCTGAAATATCTTCTCGCTGAAGGGTAAAAGGAATCCTATATAAGACAGGAGAAAAGAAGAAACATGGTTCCAATTCTTCAGAAGAAATTGATTGTGTAAGGATTTCCTGTGTGCATTTTTTGTGAAGACTCAGATACTAATGTGAAGAGCCCGTTGGGTCTAAATGATAAGGAGCTTCATTTTAATAAGGATTCCGGACTTGGTTTTATGGTAGTGTGTGTCTCTCTCTTGCTCATTGCAATGTTGTGTTCAACTCATTTACATTCATGTCTCTAATATTACATCCTGGAATGCGAGTGTCCCTCGTTCTTGATATAAATTTATCTCACTGATACTTATATCATTAGCGTCTTGGTACTTTAAATGGCTCAGGAGTAATGCACTGTTTCATTTTTCAATTCACGCGTATTTCTGCTATATTGGCTGTATTGAAATGCTATTGACGAGAGTTCTTAGTATGTATGGATTCTTAGCTATTTAAGCCCATCATATGCTATGAAGTTCTTCTTAGTATCGTCTTCTGGACAGTTGATATCCCCTTCTTGCTATACATCTCTGTAGTCGTATATATATATACTTTCTCTGCCATATATCATGAATCCGGCCCTGTTTATGGTGAACTGTCTTATAATTGTCTGATGCAGCAGTTTTTGAGTGTATCATTGCATTCGTTCAGTATAACTCTTAATGCTTCAAACTATCGGAAGTTTTGGTCCCAATCTAGTGTTATTCTCTGTTTCTAAAGAAGTAGTGTGAGAGCTCTGTCATGTTAAAGTGCTAAACGCTGTATTAAATCCTCTGCTCTCTACTCCCTATAAGATGTCCTAGGCACTGGTCTATAACAACTCTAGGCTGTCTCTAGGAGTTACAACATCTTTTTGGCGCCGTTGCCGGGGAACGAAGTTGAAGAAATTTAAGTCCCTGGGCCTCGACAAAACCCATCCACTCTTCAGTTAGGTGAGCACGAAGAGTTGAGAGTTGTGCATACCTCACCTTGGCGACTCCACATTCATATTTCAGATAAACATATTTTCAGTCCTGGCTCCCCGTAAGCCACACCTAAGGTCAGATACATCTCAGTCAAGGACACCCTCTGTGTCTGACCCAGAGCGAATCCTACATAGAAGAGGCTGGAGGGAAAGGCCACCAGTTCATACTAATATTCCTGAGTTCTCCCTTGAAAAATTTCCATATCTTCAGCCCTCCTCTTCTCAGGTCGCCCAAATACAAAGCTCTAACCCTATTATAAGAGATACTAGTTATTATTCAGATAGCCCTCATCGAGAAGGTGTCCGTATCAAAGACGAAGCTGAGTCTAGTTATACTCCACATTATTCTTTTCATCCTACCCCTGAGGTTGAAGAGGTCAAAGAAGTCACTGAAGTATCTGTTGTTGACAACCCGACCTTCTCATCAGCTCCCCAAACTGCTGTTCACTATATCCCCATCATTATTCATACTCATCTCCCACCACATCCTCCACCACTCACTGCTCAGGCTCTCATTCTACCTCCGCCTCCCCCAATGGCGAATATACCTGGCTTTTTACAAAATAGGTATGCCCCTATACAGCTGCCTGCAGTTCTAAATGACATGCCACAGGACTATTTAAAGATTCTGCCCAGATTCAATGGGGAGAACGGCGTTGATGCCCACAAGCACGTTGAAATCTTCTGCTCTTTCGTAGAGAACTTTAATGTGGAGCATTTGGACGTGGTTCTGAGATTGTTTATGCAGTCCCTGGATGGAGAGGCTAGAAAATGGTTTAAGTCTCTCGCAGCTAATTCCATCAACACCTGGGAGGCTATGGAAGAAGCTTTCGTGAAAAAGTGGGGAGATAGGAAAGATCATGGGGATACCTTAACCGAGTTCAACACCCTTAAAAAGAAGCACAATGAAGGGGTATCAGAGTTCATCAGAAGGTTTAATAAATTGTATTTCAGCCTCCCAGCTGAGATGAAGCCCCACCAGACTGCTGCCAAGGTTGTTTTCGTGGCAGCATTCGATTCCGAGTTTGGTTTCTCACTGAGGGAGAGAAAGCCAGCCACTCTGGATGATGCACAGACAGATGCGTTGGAAATAGAAGCAAACTTTGTCTCGACTGGTAAGTCCAAAGTAAAGCAAGAACATGATACTAGAAGAAGAGGTAAAGAAGAAGTATCTACTTCAAGTCAAGACAAAGACTCAACAAATGACAAGATCGAAGAGATGAATAAGATGATCAAGAATCTCTCTAGCAAGTTGGTCAAGCTAGAGATGGAAGCTAAGAATTCTCCACCAAAGAACTTTCAGAATGCTCCAAACAGAGGATTCAATCCGCAATGCAGAAAACCACCCTTGCAGATACTGCAGAGGGGACAGAAGGAGCAACAAGACCAAGTACCGCACCCTTTGTACTTGGAAGGACAAATGGAGGCTTCAAATGAAGACCCCTCCTACGAGCAAGATGAGACATGTCTTGTCTTCTCAGACAGTGACGACATAGAGTGCCCTGTGCAAGAAAGTGAGGAAGGGGAACTACAACCTCACTCAGAACCGAAGAATAATGAGGATGCTGAAGAGCCAGAAATCGATGACTACTACAAACAGTTCGTTGATTTCATGCAAGCCCAGTTTAACAGGAAATATGACCTCAGGTCATCCAGGAAAAGAACACGTACTCAAGATGAAGAGGAGGACACACCCCAAAGATCAACACCTGCACAGAAAGAGGCCAATACTCAAGAATCTCCGGACAAAGGTAAGAAACCCCTTAACCAATCTCTGCAAGCTGATAGTCACATGCCTTCCTCCTCTCAAGTAACAGTGTCCCCTGTGAATATACCCCCAGTTAAAGAAGTTAAGTCTCCCCTACCAGACAAAGAGTCAAAACAAAAGGAAGTGCCAATAGAGAAGTCTTCATCTGCCTTCAGCTTGCAAAAGGAACTCGAAAAAGTTAAAATACCTGTCCCTTTGTCTGAATTGTTGAAACAGCCTGCCTACCAGTCATAGGTCTCCTCTTTCATTTCTGCTCCTGAAGTTCCACACATTCCAGACAGTCTCAATTTGCAAGAAGAAAGGCCTATGGTAGTGTTCGGCCCCCATGTCGAGGAATTAGATCCCTCCACCCCTCCCTTTTACGTATCTCTGGTAATCCATGATCTACTATTGCATAACTGTATGCTAGACTCAGGAGCATCCCACAACCTGATGCCCCTGTCTGTCATGGAGCAATTGGGGCTCCAAATCACTCGCCCATATAAAGATCTTTACTCTTTTGATTCCAAAAGAGTGAAATGCTTGGGCATGATCAAAGATCTAGCAGTCACCCTGGCTCAGATCCCGGCCAAGAGTGTGGTAATGGATATCGTAGTGGCTGACATCCCAGCCCGCTTCGGTATGCTATTGTCAAGGTCTTGGGGGACTAGAATTGGAGGATCAATCAAGCTAGATCTGTCATACGCTACCATTCCTGTCTTTGGTGGTCAAGAAAGGAGACTGTACCGAGAGACCAGATTTGTCAAAACAGTCACAAAGGCAGGTGATTCAGTGAATTCCCCAGTTTACAGCAGAGAGGGATATTTCTCCTGTCTAATGTTGGAGGAAGATCAGGACTATGCCCATGAACCCTTATTCTGCCAGTTAAAGACTGATCTATCAGTACAGGACCATGAATCTGACATCTGGACACTCCACTTTGATGGAGCAAATTCCAAGGAAGGAAACGGGGCTGGAGTGTTGCTTATTTCACCTATGGGTCAATGGGTCCCCCTGTCCTTCAAATTAGAATATGAGGCCACGAACAATGTGGCTGAATATGAGGCACTCATACTGGGGTTGCAAACAACAAGAAGTATGAAGATACAGAATCTGAAGGTGATGGGAGACTCCGAATTGGTGGTGAGGCAAGCAAAAAACCAGTGTCAAGCCAAACATCTGAGGCTAAAGGCCTACAGAAACGAAGTTTGGGATCTTGTGGAGAACTCTTTTCTGGCATTTAAAATTCAATTAATGCCCAGAGAACATAACAGAATGGCAGACTCCTTGGCTGTGGCTGCTAGCACATTCCGCCCACCTCAGAACCCTCTTCTGAGATACGAAATTGAAGTAAGATACCGGCCTTCAATCCCTGATAATGTCAGACACTGGCAGGTCTTTGAAGATGAGGAACAGGTGAAGAGGTTTTTAGAGACTGTGGGGGAGTTTTCTAATCTAGAGATTGACAACTGTGAAGAAGAAGAAGTCGGGGACATTCCCGAGGACAAGCTTGAAGAGAAAATAGCCGGTCACAGATTCCTGCAGCTGAAAGGGAATGTCATTCCCCGAGGGCTGGTACCTTTGGAGAGACTGTTCAATAAAGATGATGTTCCGTTACAGCCAAACAAAATGGTGACTGAGGACCAGGTCGAAGATCTAAATCTGGGCACAAAAAAAGATCCAAAGATTGTGAAGCTGTCTAAGAAAGTTCCAGATAAATACAAACAGTTGTACCAAAAGTTGTTTCAAAACTACAAAGACGTCTTTGCCTGGTCGTATCAAGATTTGAAAACGTTTGATGTCAGTGTGATGCAGCATAAAATTCCATTGAAGGTAGATGCAAAACCCCACAAGCAAAAGCTCTGACAAATTAATCCCCTGTTGCTACCCTCAATTGAGCAAGAAATTAAAAAGTTACTGAAGGCTAAAATTATAGTGCCACTAAGGTATTCTGAGTGGGTGGCCAATTTGGTCCCAGTACGAAAGAAGAATGGCGAAATCAGGTTGTGTGTGGATTTCAGAAACCTGAACAGGGCGTCTATAAAAGATAACTACCCCCTACCGAAGATGGATCATATTCTGCAGAAGGTGGTAGGAGCCTCTAGAATGTCCATGATGGATGGGTTCTCAGGCTATAATCAAGTGGCTGTATTCCCGGAGGACCAGAAAAAGACAGCCTTCACCACGCCCTGGGGAACATTTATGTACGCTAGGATGCCATTCGGGCTGATCAATGCAGGGGCCACGTTTCAGAGAGAGATGGACATAACCTTTGTTGGAGAACAGGATAAGTTTCTGGTGGTGTACCTAGATGATATAACAGTCTTTTCAAAGGATGACGTCGAGCACGTCCAGCATTTGCAGAAGACCTTTGAGAAATGCAGGAGGTATGGACTCTCCCTTAACCCTCAAAAATCTTTCTTTGCATTAGAAGAGGGTAAACTCCTAGGACATATAGTAACTAAAGATGGGGTCAAAATCGATCCTAAAAGGGTGGAAGCTATAAACGGTATATCCCTCCCCAGAAACAAGAAAGAAGTACAGGTTTTCCTAGGGCGGATCAATTTTCTCAGAAGATTCATTCCCAACTATGCCGAAATAGTTAGACACATCACAGATATGTTAAAGAAAGATAATGAGGTAAAATGGGCACCGGAGTCAAGGCAGGCCTTTGCCAGGATCAAAACTGCGTTTGCTGAGGCTCCCGTGCTGGCAAAGCCTGACTTCACTGAACCTTTCATGATCTTCTCTTTTGCATCACCTCATACGGTGGCAGGGGTCCTTCTACAGAAGAACGGGGATGGGTATGAACAGCCCATTGCTTTCTTTAGTCAAGTTCTTCATGATGCAGAGCTAAAATACAACATACTGGAGAAACAGGCTTATGCCCTGGTAAAGTCCCTAAAGGCATTCCGCATGTACATTCTGCAATCTCACGTTACTGCTTTTGTACCCACAGCAGCAGTTAAGGACATCCTCATTCAGGGAGACAGTGAAGGCAGAAGGGGCAGGTGGATTGCGAAGATACAAGAATATGACTTGGACATAAGACCCACCAAGTTAATTAAAGGACAGGGCCTAGAAAAGATTTTATCAGAGTCAAACCACCAAGCTTTGGGCATCCACTTATCCATGATCGCCAATGAAGAATCTGAGGAACTGACAGGGAGGCAAGAGGTGGAAATGGCTACTCAGAAAATCCATATGAAGTATCTCACTAGCTCCTGGTACAAGGAAATTGTTGAGTACCTCTTGACACTCAGCTGCCCACCCGGCTGTGATAAGTCCAAATACAGAGCCTTGAGTCTTAAATCTCAGAAGTATGCTGTAGCTAATGGTCAATTATATTGGAAATATCTTTCAGGCATACTGCTGTTATGTCTCATCGAAGGCGAGGTAGGGAGCATAATAACCGAATTCCACGAGGGAATCTGTGGAGGGCATTATAGTTGGAGGAGCACAGCTCAGAAAATCCTGAAGGCTGGTTTTTACTGGACTAAATTGTTCGGAGATGTCTTCACTTGGGTCAGAGCATGTGACAAATGCCAAAATTTTGCTGAAAAACAGAAGCTAGCAGCTCTACCCCTGATCCCTGTGCATGTCGATGAACCTTTCAAGCAATGGGGGATTGACTTCATAGGTGAGATACACCCACCCTCCAGTGGGTAGCACAAATGGATTTTGACTGCTACAGATTACTTCACGAAGTGGGTGGAGGCCATTCCTGCACGAAATGCCACAGACATAATGATCATAAAGTTCATGGAAGAGAACATTATCTCCAGGTTCGGGTGTCCTGCTAGAATAGTTACAGACAATGCCCAAGCTTTCAAATCTGCTAAAATGGTGAATTTTTGTCAGCAATATAACATCACTCTGGGCCACTCCACGGCTTACTACCCACAGGGAAATGGTTTGGCTGAATCATCAAACAAAACGCTGGTCAGAGCTCTGAAGAAGACAATAAATGAAAATCAGAGAAACTGGGACTCCCAACTGAAGTTTGCCCTGTGGGCCAACAGGATAACCAGTAAAAGGGCAACGGGAAGATCTCCTTATGAACTAGTATACGGACGGGCAGCTGTATTCCCTATACAGTTAGCTTTGCCTGTTGCTCGTTTCATACAGGAGACTCAGGAAGAACCGGATGGCATGATTAGGAGAATCAGTCAGTTGATTGAACTTGAAGAAACGCGTGATCAGGTGAACCAGAAACTTGTGGATTACCAGGAGAAGATGAAAGAATTGTTTGATCAGCATACGAAGGATAGAAAGTTGCAGGTGGGAGACTTAGTCCTCAGGTGGGATGTACGAAGGGCCGATAAAGGCAAGCATGGTAAATTTGACCCCCTCTGGTTCGGCCCCTTCAAGATTGCGGAGCAGGGAGGAAACAATACATTTAAGCTGGAGAATTTACAGGGAGATCTGTTGGAAGCCCCTGTGAACGGGAAATTCCTCAAACCATATTTTCAATTCTGAAGCAGGCTGAAAAAGCCTGATTGTATTATATTGTATATTAGTTGTTGTTTTTCTATTTTCTTATCATAGATTATGCACGAGTCATGATGATCTGTACAGGGAAAAACTCCAAAAATCTAAGAGTGGTGTTCAAGGAAGATGTACAGGCGGTCTGCGTAGTTCTCGACACGGCCAGGGACAAACGTGCTGTCCCCAGGTGGAGCCAATGTTGTTCAATCCTTAGCATAAGCCACGGGAGTACCAAAAGGATGAACAGGCCTTATATTAAAGTTTTATATCAAGTGGCAAGTATTAAATTAAATCGGGCCGAAAAGAGAAAAGGTGGTGAAACACACACATATTAAAACCAATGGACAAACAGCACTAAGTGGTGAAAGGCGGAATAATACATGAACATCAAATACAAAATTTAAGGGGATGCGGCATTATATGACAACCCATATATTAAAAAGGGCCTCGGGTTATGTATGAACGTGTATGGAGAAAGTCCGAGGGGGTCGAGCCGCGGGGAAAGGACGAGATCCATACCCCCGCGGACTTACGACACGTGGCACGGTAAGGTCTCACGGTAGGAAAGAAACGGTAAGGGTGGGCCGCGGGATGTGATCTCGTGGCAAAGTAAAGATGGGCCCACGCAGTTGAGAAAGACAAGTGTTAGTCCGGCAAAGGGAAATCATGCAAAGTAAAGATTGGACAGCGTAAGTGGATAAAAGGTAAGGTAAGTCCATCAGGTCAGATGGTACTAAGACCCGTATCAGCTTTTAACCCGACACGAGGCGCTCACCTACACCTTGATATACCCAATCCCCACGCGCCACGTGTCTCAGTGTCAGTGTCCTTATGACACTTGCCTTCTGTCATCTTACTTATTCACCTTTTAACCCAAACAGTCCACCCCAATGGTAACAAACTCCCGTATTTCTCTCTGGTAAATCGTCACAGGTAGTTTTCTACGGTGAATACCGAGTGTAGAAGAATGCCGGGTATATCCAAGTCACTGTCACAGTTCCCCTCGTCGCTTTCCCGAGCATTGTCACCCTCTGTTCAGGTATTCCATTCTCCGTTTTCCCTCTTTTCCTTTTTCTCTTTTCGAAATTGTTGAATGTCTGCCATGGGAAGAGGAACGCCCAAGAAAAATGAACCTGAAACCCCCCAACTCCGTGAGTCCAGAAACCCCCCTGGTTTTGAACCCCTCTGCGATTTACAGTCGGGTATCTGCGACCCTAAATATCCTTTTGACATACGCAGTATCAAGCCCTCGCTGCCTGGGCCGCCACCGCAACAAGGCCGATCAAGCTCGAGTTGTCGCGTCTGGCTTCTATCATCACATCACCCCCCAGGTCCATTCCTGTGCCGATTTTATCGTTTGGCTCAGAGACTCCTATGATGTACATCGGGACACTTTCGTTTCCCCTCAGGGGAACATAATCTTTTCCCTTTCCCCCGATGTTATCAGACAGGCCCTCCGTTTCCCTTCCAATGACACATACTTCAGCTTTAAAGATGAAACCTTGCTCGCTCAGTTCAATAAGCTGTCAAGAGAAGCCCGTCGTGCCTTCATAGCCTCCATAACCATCGACCAGGCGACTGCCTTGCCTCCATCGGAGCCATTTTCGTTGAGTCTGTTCGCCGAAGAAGTTCGACCTGTTCTGTCCCTCATCGTCGGCCTCCTGGGGGTAGGGAGCCCGGAAGACATCTCTTCAGTATGTATTCTCTTTTTGTGGCTTATGACACAGAATGGGGTTACACTGGATATTCCAGGATTCCTTTCCTTGACCATCCTGACCCAATTTCGGGAGCTCGCCAAAGTCCGAAAGTTTCGTTTATGCTCATTGGTGTTCTACCTCTTCCTGTTCCAGCATGCGGACAAGTTCAATCATTTGGGGTTAGATAGGATGTATTCTGAGAATTCCCAGCCCAGGCCAGTCTTCGACTGGAATTGCTCTGTCCGTCAGTTGCCAAGGGGAGAGGGTTATGTCAATTTCATGAATACCTTCATGTCTATTGCCTATACCATCATTCACGACGCACCTTCCCCTAGGGTTTTCCCAGAGATGAAGCGTTGGTTACAGGCTGGGAAGTACCAGTGTACTGGTGATTGGTTCCTATCTGAAGAGTATACTGAAATTCGGGTCTATGGAGCCGAAGTAGCCCCATACCGGCTGCCAGCCTTTCCTGTCCGACGAGTCTATGCCCTTGAGTACATCCGGCAAGCCCTCAAGGCTGACCAGCTCCATTTCGTTCCTGCTAAGAAAGGCTACATCTTGAAGCTCCCTGACCATATTGGCCCCTTTGTGGTAAACTCTAGATATGCCCTCCCAATTGTCGAAAAAATGTTGCAGAACATGGACCTGAAGTTAGGGGAGAGTTGAGCTTATGACCCACGGGAAATCATCTCAAATAAAATAAAGAGAAACAGGTCTGCGCCCTACATTCATGAGTCCAGGCCATTTCTGGAGTGGAGGGCTAATCTTGAAGTCTGGCCTATGTTTTCGCAGATGGAGACGGACTTGTCTGCTACAGGAGGAGAAGAAGAAGTGAATAAAGGCACCAATGAGCAAGAAGCGGGTACTTCCGGAGCAGCACCACCACCCAAGAGGCAGAGGGTGGCCACTAGTGAAGCTGAAGTCATCGGGGAAGGGATAATTTTGGAGCCCTTTACGAAATTTGGTCAATTCGATAAAGGCAAGGCAGGAATAGTGGTTCTAAGAGACAGCGTTGCCTCCTCTGACTACACTGAAGTCACGCAAGCCATCGTCGAGCCTCCCCCTTCCAAAACAAGAGAAAGGGAGCTGATAAATAAAACTGTCAGAGACAAATACAGGGCCGAATTAGGAGGTTTCATTGAGAAATATCATACCAGGCTCTCTGCTTCTGTCAATGCAGACACCGAAAGCCTGGTACTGTCTATGACCGAGGCCATCCTGGATCCGAATTCAGACGTTCCGAGCTACAAGGTGCTTGAATTGGCTATCGATATGCAGAAGGTACCGGTACAGGACATGACTGACCTGTTCCAAACAGTCTGCGATATGATGAAAGATAAGCTTTCACAGATCACCCTCGCACTAAGGAAGACAGAACAGAAATACGACAACCTGAGGGATTCTTTTGCAGCAGAACAGAGTGCTTGTCGTGCCAACGCACATCAGGTGCGCGTTCTTCATGAGCAGATCAGAAACTCGGACGACGGAGGGAAAGGGATGCAAGCTTCATTGATAGCCAAATTGCAGAAGGACATCTCAGCGGCTAAGAAACATGCTCGCCAACCGACCTCACATCCGATACAGACTGAGGAATTGGTGCATGTGGAGGA
This sequence comes from Pinus albicaulis, assembly GCA_034641835.2. NCBI lineage: Eukaryota > Viridiplantae > Streptophyta > Pinopsida > Pinales > Pinaceae > Pinus > Pinus albicaulis. The sequence goes on along the minus strand of JAXQQM020072228.1, from coordinate 76,423 downwards.
AGAGAAAAACGAGATGTCCGCTAGACTTTCCAGAGAAAGAGAGGAGAAGGAAAAGATGGCTAAAAGGATTGAAGAGCTTGAGAGCAGAGCCACTGAGCTGCAGACCCGGTGGGATACACACAGTTGCCATGCTGCCGAAACATCAAGCGGAACTGGTTCAGCAACAGCACAACTATCCACAGCTATGGCTGAGATAGAAGTGTTGGAGAAGCAAACATCTACAGCCAAGCAAAAGGTGGCAGAGTTGGAGGGCGCCCTGGCTGAAAAAGCCAGAACAATTGAAGGGCTACAAAGAGAAGTTGAGGAAGGAAAAAGGGTCACGACTGAGCAATAACAAACCATTGCCGAGTTGAAGAGTAGAGCGAAGGGAAATCTTACCCTGCTCGAGGCCAGAAGCTTGATCTGGTCAGACATAATCACGGCTGTAACCGAGCAGTGGGAATTTTTGACAATGGTAGGGGAACTCAAATCCACCCTGCCTTATCTCAATAGAAGGTTACAGGAGGCAGGGGGTAATCTGTCTAATAGAGCTCAACACGCCAGCAGCTATATCTCTTTTCTTTATGCGCTAAGGGCGAACGACGTGGGAAAACATGGTGTTCCCATTCAATTTATGGAAATCAACGAGTGTCAAAAAATCATTGATAAAGAGGAAGCTCGAGTAGCAGCTTCAAGGGTTCTCCAACAGGTGGCTGACACTGTGGAACAGTTCGACAAGGTGTGGGACGAGATCATCACAGCCGGCCTCCCTTCTTTTTGGGAACCAAACGCCCCTGCCGTGCTCATGCTCCCTGATCAATACACAACACTTCTAGAAACAGAAAGGGATAGGTCCGACCTTCAAATGGGGAAAGCAACTCAGCTCAAGGCCACTACCATCATCACAGTCCTCAACAAGGATTTTAGTCTCCTTCACATGATCAGATATCGGCTCCCAACTAAGACAAGCATTCACACCCTTGGCGAAGCGTTTATCAGGGTGGAAAAACTCTCAGCAATGCCAGAACCGACTCCAGATAGCCAGCAGAGGTTGACACAGTTCCTGACTCAGCATGCGAGTTCCTTTGCCGACGTGCCTCCTCCAGCATCTGCAACAGCCTCAACTCAGCAGCACTCATGACATTTCAGTTTACTCATGACATGGCCTAAACGGCCTTTTTACTTTCATTTAGTTACATTTTTCAAACTTCCGAGTGGGTTGTTTCTCCCCACTCTTGCATTTTTACTTTTACATCTGACTTGTTGACCTAGTTTGTTTTAAAGATTGACAGAACAATTCGCATGATGGAAGTACATTTCCCCATCTGTGAAATTTTGTTGTTTTTATTATGTTGTTAACAAATTTTGTTCTTGTGAAGATATTTCCCAAAATATCTTCTAATACAAAAGAATCTATAAGACGAGGAGATAGAAAGAAAAGGGTTCCAATTCTTGAAGGAAATTGAGTGTGTGTGAGTTTCTGTGTGTTATGTTTTGTGAAGACTCGGATACTAATGTGGAGCCCTTTAAAATTAAATGAAACCTCTCATTTTTTAATAAAGTTACGGACTTGGTTTTATAGTGATGTGTGTTTCTCTCTTACTCCTTTTTAATCTGTGTTCCAACTCATTTACATTTATGTCTCTAGTGTTATATCACAGACTCTAGTGTCCTTGTTTTTGATATAAATTTATCTCATTGATACTTGCCTCCATTAAACGTCTGGTACTTTAAATGGCTCAGGAGTAATGCATTGTTCCATTTTCAACTCACACGTATTTCTGCTATATTAGCTGTTATGAAATGCTATTGACGAGAGTTCTCGGCATGAATGGATTCTTAGCTATTTAAGCCCATCATATGCTATGAAGTTCTTCTTTATATTGTCTTCTTGACAGTTGATATCTCTTTCTTGCTGTACATCTCTGTAGTCATCTTTATATATACATTCTCTGCCATATATCATGAATCCGGCCCTGTTTATGGTGAACTGTCTTAAAATTGTCTGATGCGGTAGTGTTTGAGTGTAGCATTACATTCGTTCAGTATTACTCTTTATGCTTCAAACTATCGGAAGTTTTGGTCCCACTCTAGTGTTATTCTCTGTCTCCAAAGAAGTAGTGTGAGAGCTTTGTCATGTTAAAATGCTGAACGCTGTATTTAGTCCTCTGCTCTCTACACCTCATAAGATGTCCTAGGCACTAGTCTATAACAACTCTAGGCTGTCTCTAGGAGTTACAACAAGGTGTATCCATCCATCTACCACCTCTGATTGTATCATCCTTGTCTAACCTGTTCCATCCATGAGACCTACTAGCATATTTCTCATTAGTCTCATCGTCATGTACATAACTATTCCTTGGTTTTCCATAAATATACAAATATGATAAACTCTAAAAGATCACTAGATTGACCTCGGCATGCTTTTCTTGATCCCTAGAAATCATTTCCTATGACTAAATTATCCTATCATTATCTTCTTTGCAAATCCTTATTTCTGCCTTTAGACTTCTCAAGGTATTTGCTATGTCAGGAGAGTACTCATCTCTTGGCTACTTATTTGATCTATAAGGAGAGTCACGTGAAATGTAGTCCACAATTCTACATGTCATCTTTGATATTCTTCCTGCAAACATACCATGCCAAATAATAAAATATAAACATAATCAAACATACCTTAGTGAAGTTTAGGGGAGGCTGTCTCATATACACAAAACAATCTAGATTAGCACAATACATATATATACATATCCATATCAACATATTGACATCATGCATGAAAACACTAATTGAATACAATGACCTCATGCATGACAACCATAACCATTAAAATGAATGAATAAAAACATGCATCTATCCCATCCAGTATAAGTGTTTGAACCTAGAAGCTCTGATACCAATTTGTAACACACCCCATCCCACATTTACCTTCTTTTAAAATACCTCCAAGTAAATGTGAAATGGAGTGCCACTATGACCTGACTCGACCTCGTATTTCTAGTTAATGAAGTGGGGCCTACAAAAGGACCACATACTAATGTTGTAAAACGTATACAGGTCACTCAATGGCTAAATAACCACCCCAAGTGGCAAATGTTGGAAATATTGTCATTGATGGCAAAGGAGTAGAAAGGAGTAACACTAGAATTAACAGTGATAGCAGAGGCGACAGAGATAGCATAGGCAGCAGAGGCAGCGATAGGCAGCAACGGCAACAGAGGCAGCGAAGGCAGCAGAGAAGCAACAAAGGCGTGCAGCAGAGGCAGCGAGGGCAGTTGAACAGCGAAGGCATAGGCGTGTAGGAGAGGCAGCAAAGGTAGCAGTTGAACAACGAAGGCAGCAGAGGCAGTGAATGCTAAACCTCGTGCACATCTTATGAGCGTGGATAATGTTGATCTGGGATCAACGGTACCACAGGGGCACAAACAACCCGATGGTTAACCCAAGGGGGTGCCTCTGCAGTTGACCCGCCCATCGAGCGTTGACCGCAGATCGATGGGTGTCATTCACTCTAGTAGCACAAGCCCGATTATCATTTCATACTAAGGAGTGCCTCCACAGTACTGTGAACTAGGACCCACTTTCCTAATGCCCAAAATTACAGTCGTGGACGAGCGCGATCAATGGATGAGAATTAAGGGAGATTGACGGCAGAGATTAAATCGTAACTGGGGCAGGAGGAATATTACAATCAAGTGGGACCCGATCACATATCGGACATCACAAGCGAATGTGACAGCCACTGGATGGATGAGCAAAGTTGTGATGTGAGGTGGCGATGCGAAGGGACACATGGTGGCACAGCGCAATATCGCACATCGGCGATGCGAAGCTCATTGCATACCATGAAGTGGCGATGCGAAATGCGATGTGTTGTGATTGGTCACTATGTTGTGGGAGACTTCAACCAAATTTAAGTCTGGGGCTAAGTGTTTTATGAAGAAAACCATGGAAGTGGAGGTCGACTCGGGATACAAAGGAAAGACTTGAAAATATGAAAAAGGACCTGAAGCATGAGCAGAATAGTGTGATGAAGGATTGACCGTAAAGTCATGTAAATCATTGGCAATGGTTAAATGATACGTTGAACCAGAAACGACAAATAAGCGAAACAGTGAAGGTAGGATTACAAAACCGGTAAGTGTTTGTTGCACCGCTTTTGAAAGATAAGTGGTAAAAGGTGAAACGAATGCGATAGTGTTAAGAGGGTGACGTGTGCATTAGAAAACCACCTATTTCATGTAGGTTGGGAACAATTAAATAACATGAAATTTGGTGTGCGAATTCCGTCGGATTGGGAAGTTAAAAGAGGTGGAGTGTGATGATTGTTCAATCGATGAAAGGATGATGTGCATGTGGATATGCATAACGAACATTTACAAGCAAAGTGTGAGTGAACGCAGCTCAAAAGACACAGGTAATTGAAGAAACAAAACAGTTATGCGGCAAAGCTAGAATATAATAGAAAAAACTGAAAAGACAATGACAGTAGCAAAAAGGACAAATATACGGTGAACCAAGAGCTGAAAGGGTTGAGTGAGATTTATCTGTTGCAACTATAAATGTAAATGATTTAATTATTTTATTGTATGTGATGCAAAGGCAAGTCTCCGTAGGAAAAGAAAAAATCCAATTTAATTCTGAAATGAGTAGACAGTGTTGTAACCTCCTGAAATGATGAGTGAGAAAATGAGATGGTGGAAGGCAAAGAGTTGTGCCTGTTCACTTCATATTCCCTGTAGAATGCAAACATTCATAAAGCTATCTGTATAAAACATGTAATATTGGTATGCATATAGAGGTTAGAGAGTGTAAGAAGAAGAAGGAGAAGAGAGAGGAGTTGTGAAGATCCAGAGATGATATAAAGAAAATTTGAAGGTTGGAAGGACAATAGTAAAGAAGGAGAAAAACAGAGCTGATATCTAGGTAAATCAGCATATGATTTTATTGTACAGTGAGGAAGTTAATGCTTCCATATCAAGTTGTAGCTTGATAGATGTCTATTTGTAGCTGGCTGAGGTAGAAGCCTCCTGTAGGTTGTAGCCTGTAGAAAATAGATGGGAGTTGGAGCTTCCTTGCAAGTTGTAGATTGTAGATTTGAGGTAGTAGCCTCCTGTAGGTTGGAGCCTAAAAAACATTAGTGGTGAGAGGGAGTTGGAGCCTGCCTTTGCATCACAGCAATAATAATATGTGGTTTTCTCCCTTATGGGTTTACACTTATATCTGTTGTCTATGTGCATGATGATTATGTGTTGATATTCTATATTTAATCTGCTTAATACCTGCTGCTCACTTATTAAGTATGTTGTTCCATTGTATATTAAGTTGATCACGAATTGAAGATGTAAATAAGTGTAAAAGAAAGTTTTACAAGACCATGAATGCATTAAACTAATTCACCCCCCCCTCTCAGTTTAACTAAGGGTTCAACAATTGGTATCAGAGTCGAGTTCCTTCTGTATCAGTTTAACAACTGGAAGGAGATCCTAGGTCCCCAAGATGGCTAGTCTAGAAGGATGCTCAACAAATAAAGCCCCTTTGTTTACTGGTACAAATTATTCCTTCTAGAAAATAAGAATGAGAACGTACATAATGTGTCTAGGAATAGAATTTTGGGCTCTTGTGGATTTGGGATATGCCCCAAAGGATTCTGACACAGAGAAAGAAGCCAAACAAGATTTTATAGCTAATGCCAAAGCCATGAATGCTCTCTTAAGTGGTCTATGTGAGGCAGAATTTATCAAAGTAATGCACAACAATACTGCCAAAGAAATATGGGATACATTAGAAAGTATCCATGAGGGAGATAAAAAGTGATGATTTCCAAACTACAAGTCTATCGAGCCCAATTTGAAAATATAAAAATGAATGAAGAAGAAGATGTTGCTAGCTTCTTCTTAAAGGTTGCAGAAATTTTGAATAATATGAAAGCTCTAGGAGAAACCATTAGAGAATGTGTAATTGTGTAATTGAGATCTTTATCATCCACTTTTAATCCCAAGGTTTCTACCATAGAAGAAACATCTGATTGGGAAACTTTTACCATGAACCAGTTACTTGGAAACTTAACATCTTATCAGATGAGACTTCCACAGAGGAAGTCAAATGTGAGGGAGGCAGGCTTTAAGGCTGAGAAGAGCAAAGAAGAAAAATAAGATACATGCTCCTGCTCTGATGAAGAAGAGGCCAAATTTGTCAGAAGATTGGATAGAGGCTCAGGCAAGTATAAAGGTAAAATTCCATTTAAATTCTTTAACTGTGGAAGAGTTGGGCACTATGCATCTAAGTGTCCTCATAAGAAAACAAAGAATCAGACTCAAGAGACAAATAAAACCAAAACAAATAACTAGCAGAAAGAGAAGAGATTCAATAGAAAATCATTTTATGCTCAGCAAGATGGAAGTGCATCTGAAAACTCAGATGAAACCTCAAATGAAGAAGGAACCTCTGAATTTGTGTTAATGGCCAAGGAAGAGTCTGAAGGATTCCTCTAGATGATGATGAAGAAGGTGAGGTAGATCTTGAGGGGGAGCTAAGAAGTGCCCTGGAGAAAATTGACAGACTTAAACTCAAGTGCAGAAAACAGAAAGGCATTCTTCTCAAATATGTAAAAGAGGTACCAAATTCAGAAGACCTCATTCAATTGAAATTAAAACTTGAAGAAGCTAAGAAGGTGGAAGACATGTTACTAAAGAAAATTAAAGATAAAATTCAGAAGCAAGAAAAATTGGAAGAAGAAGTAGTATGCCTAAGAAAGAAATTAGAACACACCCAAAGGGAATTGAAAATGAAAACTCCTCGAATGACAAGCACTGAACAGTTGAATAAAATACTAAATGCTCAAATATCTCCTCTCATAAATATTGGGATAGGTTACGAAGGAGAAACCGACAAATCCAAGGTAGAGGATAACCAGAATATCATTTTTGTGAAAGCTGTAAAAGAAAAAATTAACTCTCAGGAATCTGAGATTATTGCAGCTGGAAGACTGATAGAAGAAAGGATCAGGAGGTGTAAGCAGCTTGGAGATGAGATTTCCTCCATGGAGACCTCGGAGAAGGCAGACATTGAAAGGAATGATGAAGCAACTCAAGAAGGAACCATAGAAGCAGAAGCCAATAAGAACTTGATGTGTGATGAAACAAACAGAAACAAGCAGCAACATCAAGAGACAAAGAATGAGAGGAAGAAGCAAGTAGTTGTAAAAATTTCAATTGTTCCTGAAGATCAATTGAACAAGTTCGGAAGATCTCAAAGGAGATTCTTTCCTCCTATGAGAAATGTCACTTGTTTTTCCTGTCACAAAATAGGACATATTGCTGCATATTGTCAGAAAAAGATAATCGATTTCAACCATCAAAGGATGCAGAAAATGAGAAGACTACCTCAAGCAAACAAATGGAGAGGACAACCCTTCACCAGGTACACTAATCATTTTGATAGGCATTTTTTTTATTGTAAGGTGTACGGCCATAAAGCCATGGAGTGCAAAGCGAATGGACAAATACTAATGTATGAAAACTCAAGGAGGTTGATGAACAATGGAGAACTCACTTGTGTACATAATCCATTCAGAAACATAATCAAATTCTTTGGCTGCCATCAAATCGAGCACAAGTGTCAAAAATGTCCTCTCAGAGAATGTGGTCCATCTTCTCAGGAAAGGTACCAAATAGAAGGATGCATGCAGTGGAAAAGAAGTTGAATAAGTGTGACCTGGCTCTAATAGCTCAAGATCAGAAAAGCCAATGGTATTTGGATAGTGGATGTTCAGAGCATATGACTGGAGATCGAAGCAAGTTTTTAACCTTTGATGAAAAGAAATCTGGGAATGTAACATTCGACAATGATAAAGTAGGGAAAATCAAAGGAAAAGGCTCAGTCAGTCTAAATAATGGAAGAGGACAGGCTCAAGATGTACTATTTGTGGATGGGCTGAATGCCAATCTGATAAGCGTCAGTCAAATGTGTGATAAAGGTTGTGAGGTCCTTTTAGAGCCCAAGGCTGTGAAGTAAGATCGAGCACCATAGGAAAGACCTTAATCAAATATGGCAGTGCATCTGAAAACTCAGATGAAACCTCAAATGAAGAAAGAACCTCTGAATTTGTGTTAATGGCCAAGGAAGAGTCTGAAGGATTCCTCTAGATGATGATGAAGAAGGTGAGGTAGATCTTGAGGGGGAGCTAAGAAGTGCCCTGGAGAAAATTGACAGACTTAAACTCAAGTGCAGAAAACAGAAAGGCGTTCTTCTCAAATATGTAAAAGAGGTACCAAATTCAGAAGACCTCATTCAATTTAAATTAGAACTTGAAGAAGCTAAGAAGGTGGAAGACATGTTACTAAAGAAAATTAAAGATAAAATTCAGAAGCAAGAAAAATTGGAAGAAGAAGTAGTATGCCTAAGAAAGAAATTAGAACACACCCAAAGGGAATTGAAAATGAAAACTCCTCTAACGAAAAGCACTGAACAGTGGAATAAAATACTAAATGCTCAAATATATCCTCTCATAAATATTGGGATAGGTTACGAAGGAGAAACCGACAAATCCAAGGTAGAGGATAACCAGAATATCATTTTTGTGAAAGCTGTAAAAGAAAAAATTAACTCTCAGCAATCTGAGATTATTGCAGCTGGAAGATTGATAGAAGAAAGGATCAGGGGGTGTAAGCAGCTTGGAGATGAGATTTCCTCCATGGAGACCTCGGAGAAGGCAGACATTGAAAGGAATGATGAAGCAACTCAAGAAGGAACCATAGAAGCATAAGCCAACAAGAACTTGATGTGTGATGAAACAAACAGAAACAAGCAGCAACATCAAGAGACAAAGAATGAGAGGAAGAAGCAAGTAGTTGTAAAAATTTCAATTGTTCCTGAAGATCAATTGAACAAGTTCGGAAGATCTCAAAGGAGATTCTTTCCTCCTATGAGAAATGCCACTTGTTTTTCCTGTCACAAACTAGGACATATTGCTGCATATTGTCAGAAAAAGATAATCGATTTCAACCATCAAAGGATGCAGAAAATGAGAAGACTACCTCAAGCAAACAAATGGAGAGGACAACCCTTCACCAGGTACACTAATCATTTCCATGGGTATTTTTTTTATTGTAAGGTGTACGGCCATAAAGCCATGGAGTGCAAAGCGAATGGAAAAATACTGATGTATGAAAACTCAAGGAGGTTGATGAACAATGGAGAACTCACTTGTGTACATAATCCATTCAAAAACATAATCAAATGCTTTGGCTGCCATCAAATCGGGCACAAGTGTCACAAATGTCCTCTCAGAGAATGTGGTCCATCTTCTCAGGAAAGGTACCAAATAGAAGGATGCATGCAGTGGAAAAGAAGTTGAATAAGTGTGACCTGGCTCTAATGGCTCAAGATTAGAAAATCCAATGGTATTTGGATAGTGGATGTTCAAAGCATATGACTGGAGATCGAAGCAAGTTTGTAAACTTTGATGAAAATAAATCTGGGAATGTAACATTCGATAATGATAAAGCAGGGAAAATCAAAGGAAAAGGCTCAGTCAGTCTAAATAGTGGATGAGGACAGGCTGAAGATGTACTATTTGTGGATGGGCTGAATGCCAATCTGCTAAGCGTCAGTCAAATGTGTGATAAAGGTTGTGAGGTCCTTTTAGAGCCCAAGGCTGTGAAGTAAGATCGAGCACCATAGGAAAGACCTTAATCAAAGGTGCTCAAACAGAAAGTAATGTCTATATAGTGAACGAAGAGAATGAAGCATGCCACATAAGAAAACTTGACGAATCATGGTTATGGAATAGAAGATTGGGACACCTAAACTTTGACCATATCATGAGTCTGAGCAAGAAGAATGTAGTCAGAGATATTGCAGCAAAAAAGAAGCCTTCAAATACCATATGAAAATCCTGCCAACTGGGTAATCAGACCCGAATATCTTTCAAGACCAAAGAGATACTATCTACAAGTCGGCCTCTTCAGCTTGTACACATGGACCTGTGTGGACCCTCAAGAACTAATCACCAAGCGGAGAATCTTATTTCATGCTGATAATAGATTCAAATGTGTGATAAAGGCTGTGAGGTCCTTTTCGGAGCCCAAGATTGTGAAGTAAGTTCTATCACCTTAGGAAATGCTTTGATCAAAGGTGTTTAAACAAAAAGTAATGTCTATATAGTAGAAGAAGAGCATGAAGTGTGCCACATAAGCAAACTTGACGAATCATGGTTATGGCATAAAATATTTGGACATCTAAACTTTGACCACATCATCAGTTTGAGCAAGAAGAATTTTTTCAGAGATATGCCTGCAATAAAGAAGCCTCCAAATACCATATGTAAATCCTTCCAACTGCACAAGCAAACCCGCACATCATTCAAGGCCAAAGATCAACATTTTACAAGTATGCCACTTCAAATTGTACACATGGACCTGTGCGAACCTTCAAGAACTAATGCACCAGCTGGAGAATCTTATTTCATGCTGATAATAGATGATTTTACCAGATTTACGTGGGTGTCATTTCTCAAATATAAATCCAAAGAATTTAAGAAATTCAATATCTTCAAGGCACTGGTAGAAAATAAAACAAGATGCAAGCTGGAATACATCAAATCAGACAGAGGAGGTGAATTCACGGACTATGATTTTGCTAACCTGTGTAATGAATATGGGATAAAAAATAGTTTACAATTGTAGGTACACCTCAATAGAATGGAGTGGTAGAGAGGCAAAACATGCCAGTACAATAGATTACCATAGCCATGATGCAAGAAGTAACATTCCCCAAACCTACTGGGAAAAAGCAGTACACACAACTTTTCACATTCTTAACAAAGCTCATCTAAGACCAAATTGTGACAAGACTCCATACGAACTATGGCATGGGAAACCAACATCAATCAAGCACTTTAGAGTCTTTGGCAGCAAGTGTTTCATAAAAAATAATGATGAAAAATTGGGGAAGTTTGATGCAAGAGCTGATGAAGGAATATTTTTGGGATATGCATCCAAGAGTAAGGGTTACAGGTATTACAACAAAATACTGCACAAAATTGTGGAAATAATTGATGTGAGATTCGATGAAGATCTACCGAACAGAATAAGAAGCATAAGTTGCGCCAATCTTCCAGATGATCATGAAGTTGAGAACCAAGATAATGATGAAAAGAGCAAGACAACAGAAGATATTGAATTAAACTCAAAAGGTCCCTCAAGACACACTTAGAAGAACCATCCAGAAGATCAAATCATTGGGGATAAAAGTTCAAGAGTCCAAACTAGAAGAAAACTAGATGAACAAACAGAGGAAGTATACCTAGCCATGCTATCACAAATAGAACCAAAGAAGTTTGAAGAAGCCAGCAAAGACAAAAACTAGGTAAATGCTATGAATGAAGAACTAGACCAAATTGAGAAGAACAATACCTGGGAGTTAATGCTAAGATCCACTGGGAAAAATTTCATTGGCTCAAAATGGATATTCAATAATAAGATGAATGAACAAGGGCAGGTAATCAAGAATAAATCCAGACTTGTATGCAAGGGATATTCTCAAATCGAAGGACTTGATTATGATGAAACCTTTTCCCCTGTAGCAAGAATGGAATAAATCAAAATGTTTTTGGCCTTTGCATGCTATCATGATTTCAGGGTATATCAAATGGATGTGAAGTCTGCTTTCCTGAATGGAGATCTAGAGGAAGAAGTCTACATGGAACAACCTGAAGGATTATCCTTAACAGATAAACATGACTATGTGTGCAAATTAAATAAAGCTTTATATGGTCTGAAACAAGCTCCACGTGCATGGTATTCAAGGCTGGACAAATACTTACAAAAACATGGGTTCAAGAAAGGAGGAGTAGACATCAATCTATACATAAAGGCTGATGAAAAAGAACTCTTAATTGTAGTAGTATATGTAGATGACATCATGTTTGGTAGCAACAAATATGAGTTAGCAAAAGGATTTGCAGAAGAGACAAAATCAGAATTTGAGATGTCTGTGATTGGAGAGCTTACCTTCTATTTAGGACTTCAAATTCTACAAAAGAACATAGGAATATTCATTTCACAAGAAAAATCCTTAAGAGAAATGTTGAAAAGGTTCCAAATGGAAGACTGCAAACTTGTCTCAACTCCCATGATCACTGGATGCAAACTACGCACTGATAATGGATCTATAGATGTAGATCAAAGACTTTACATATCCATGATAGGAAGTCTGCTATACCTAACTGCCTCTAGACTGGACATTATGTTGGCAGTAGGACTTGTGGCAAGATATCAAGAAGCACCAAAAAAAAATCACTTGCTAGCAATGAAGAGGATAATTAGATATCTGCAAGGAACTGCACATTATAGCTTATGGTATCCAAAAGGCAAAGACTTCACATTGACAACATACATTGATGCCGATTGGGCCAGCTGTGTGGATGATAGGAAAAGCACAAGTGGAGGTGCATTTTATTTGGGAGAAAGTCTGGTGGCATGGCTAAGCAAGAAGAAAACTTATGTCTCTCTATCTACATCAGAATTAGAATACATAGTAGTAGCAAGTTGTTGAACACAGGTAATGTGGATGAAAAAAACTCTCCAAGACATGAAGGTAAGCATCGATGAACCCATTTCTATCAAATGTGACAATACTAGTGCTATAAGTATACCAAAAAATCCTGTACTTCATTCGAAAACAAAGCACATCCCAATAAAGTACCACTTCCTCAGAGAACAAGTAGCACAGAAAATAGTGAATTTGGAGTATGTACCAACAAAGGAACAAACAACAGACATATTCACAAAACCTCTTGCTAAAGAACCATTCAAATATCTAAGAGACAAACTAGGGGTAGTATCTACAGATGTTACTTTATGATATGATCATAAATTTGAAAAAAAAATATATATATATATATATATATATATATATATATATAATTTTGGAAATACACTAGCAAAGACTGCAATACAAGGAACAAGCTCAGTGTAGTAGACAAGTGATAATCAGTATCAGACAAGAAAGCATCATGTCAAGGGGAGAGCAGTCAATAAAAGTTGTCACATAAGAGCTAGAGCAATGGAGCAGTGCATGGTACAGGTCCTCAAGATCAGAGTATTATGAAAAGATAGAAACCACACTAGGAAATGTGCAACTCTTTGCCATTGATGTCAAAGGGGGAGGAAAAGCAAGCAGAGGAAGAAAGCAAAGGAAGAAAATACACCTCTCAGAATGAGAAGGGGAGGAAGTCCTCGAGGAATTATTGGAGTATTGCCATCATTGCCAAAGGGGGAGATTGTTGGAAATATTGTCATTGATGGCAAAGGAGCACAAAGGAGAAACACCTGAACTAGCATTAAGGCAAGGAGAAGGAGAAGAGGCAGCAAAGAAGAAGAAGCAACAAAAGCACACAAGCAGCAGAGAAGCAGAAATAGTAAAGATGCAGCAAATACCGCAGAAGCAGAAAACGCAACAGAGAAGCAATCGAGACAGCGGAGACAACCAATGGAGCAAAGACACCAAAAAGGCAGAACAGATGAATACAATTGGATTTGCAAGCAGCAATGAGGACCGTAGATCTAGGCAGATCAACGATGATGATCACATCAACAGAGATCAAAAGCGCAAATCACAAGGTATAACGAGTAAGTATTAATGACGTTGCATGGCAAGTTAAAGCTTTTGTGATGCGAAGTGGAGAAGGGACACGTGGTGGCACGACGCAATATCGCAAATCACACAAAATAGAGATAACCACTAAGTTAAGTGGGTATAAGTTGCGAACAACGAAGTGCAAGCGATGACGTAAGGATGACGTGTCAATGACGTAAAGATGACGTGGCAAGCTGACATGGCAGATGATATGGCCCCAACCCCACAGATCGCAGGAATTTATGATGACATGGCAGTGACATGGAAATGATGACGTGGACCTCACCTACATACAACACATCGCAATGCTTAAAGGATAGCAGTAAGACAACCGCAAGTTAAGTTTAACATTTTGCGATGCGAAATGGAGGGACACGTGTCAACCCTGCGCAACATCGCATCCTGCAACAAATAGGATGTAACTTTAATACATCACAATGTATGTTGTTTTGGTTGCGATGCAGTAAGGAACAAGCGATGTGATGCGATGAAGGGAGTGCATGTGGCCGCACAACATATGAGCACTTATCGTAGATCGCATGGTTTTATGGTTATTGCTAACAGTAGAGCAGGAAACCTAAGGGCAAGTAGTTGCGATGAGATGTGATTGGTTCAAGATATAGTGGTATCCTTTGGCAAGGAAATCCAGCGTATTTGCATTGATTTTGGGTTTATGCATTAGTTTAGACCCATATATGGTGTGTGAATATTAAATGCACCATGTTATAAAGTATACACTGTTTGATCAGAAAACGTATGTATATTGATAAAACACGGATTTGTAATCCGCGACATGTATAAAGGGAGTTATATGTGGGCCATATCCCACAGGTCACAAAGGAATGATCTGGACGCAAATCAAAGGACCAGGAGCTTGGGTAGAACAATGTTGCGGCAGTAAGTTAGATGAAAAGGTTGAACACAGAAGAAAATTCACAAGTAATAAAAGAAAAGGGCAATTATACAACAAAGTTGGAATATAACGATAGAAACAGAAAAGACACAAGGACAACAGGAAAAAGAGGACAAACGCACAATAAATCTAAGAAGATGAAAGGGCTGAGTAAATAATTGATTGTAACTATAAATGTATTAAATTTATTTTATATTGTTTATGATGCAAAGGCAAGTTTCAGTAGGCAAGGAAAAACTCCACTATAATACTGAAATGAGTACATATTGTTATATTATCCTGAATGTGCTGAGTAAGAAAATGAGAAGGTGGAAGGCAAAGAGTCATACCTGTTCATTTCATATTCCCATATGGAATGCAAACAGTTATGAAGTGATCTCTATAAATGAATTCATTGTTGTATGCATAGAGAGGTTAGAGAGTGGAAGAATAAGAAGAAGACAGAGCATATAGAGAAGTTGTGTAGATCTAGAGATGATATAAGGCAGATATGAAGGCTGGAGGATTGCAGTGAAGAAGGAGTAGAACATAGTTGATATCCAGGTAAATCAGCATATGTTTTCACTGTAGTGTGAGGAAGTTGGTGCTTCCATATCAAGTTGTAGCTTGATAGATGTCCAGCTGTAGCTAGCTGAGGTAGGAGCCTCCTGTGGGTTGTAGCTTACAGAAAATAGATGGGAGTTGGAGCTTCCTTACAAGTTGTAGCTTGGAGAATTGAGGTAGTAGCCTCGTGTAGGTAGGATCCTACAAAAAATCAATGGTGAGAGGGAGTTGGAGCTTGTCTTTGCATCACAACAATAATAATATGTGCTTTTCTCCCTTATGGGTTTCCACTTATATCTATTGTCTATGTGCATGATGATTATGTGTTGATATTTTGTATTTAATCCGCTTAATACCTGTTGCTCACTTATTAAGATTGTTGTTCCATTATACATTAAGTTGATCATGAAATGAAGATGTAAATAAGTGTAAAAGAAAGTTTAAAATACCTTGAATGCATTAAACTGATTCCCACGCCCCCCTGCCACCACTCCACCCCCCCCACCCCCCCCCCCCTCTTAGTTTAGCTAAGGATTCAACAAAAATTTGTCTAACATATGATTAATCTATTAATTTTAAATATGTTAAATATGTCTAAGATTAATGTAATGAGTTCCTTCTCTTCTACATATCATGCACATTAGGCCTATATTTATATTAAACACCTGAGTTCTAGTATATGACTCCTCATACAAATGACATATTTGAACTTGAGCTAATCGATAAATCTTGTCACAATATTTTCTATGTGCAATATTCATATAAGTGACATTTGCAGGTTGAGCTTGGGCATAGATATCTTTTAAACATATTTTTCATAGGTTTTTCTTTTGCATCTTGTGTTATTCCTTATTTGGTTGAATATTGTTTTCTTTGTCGATATCTCTTTATTATTCATCTTTTTGTTTCTTCTATTCTTCATGCCCTTTCATTGTCATTTCCTTTACCTTTTTTTTTGTCGATTTCCTCTTCATTGTGCATTTTCTCGTATTCTTTACTCTTGACACTATTCAGTTGCCATTTGTTGTGCCCTTCTTTGTTGATATGCTCTTTGATATTCTAATTGAGTTTTTTTTGTCATTCAAAATTTTCCTACTTTTGTTCTTGTCATTGTTCGGTTGACATTTATTGCCAATGTATTTGTTGATATACTCTTTACTCTTCCCTTTGTTATTAACACTCCTCAATAACTGTCATTTCTTATGTATTTCTTTGTTGATTTTCTCTTTGTTTTTCCTTTCTATTAAAGACGGATCGAGGCTCTTTTTTGTACATTTCTATTTAATATAGATTTAGGTTGATGATTACTATAACATAGAAATCAATTTTCGATGTCGATAATTTGTGCATACAATGAAATCAATGCGCACTATTAATTTAATTACCTTAAAAATAATGCACATGATCCATATATTTACATATGATCACAAATTAACATCTACAATTATATCAATGAAACCTTAGCTGTCATTTCTAATGTCTCTCTCTATCTAATTGCTCTTTGTTGTTTGTTACTATTTAAGATGGATTTAGACTAATGATTAAGATGGATCTAGGATCTTTGTTGTTTATTTCTATTTAATATGGATTTAGGTTGATGATTATTATAACATAGAAACCAATGCACATCGTTAATAATTACTTTGTGTATGCACTGAAATCAATGCACACTATTAATCTAATTACTTTTAAAGTAATACATATCATTCATGTAGTTATATCAGACCAAAAATTAGCATTTACACTGAAATCAATGCATCTAGTGCAAACAATCAAATATGATTAGAAATCAACATTTACACTAAAATCAATGCAGCAAGTGCAATCAATCAAATAATATTAGAGATAAACATCTACATTAAAATTCATGCATCTATTTCAATGAAAAAAAATATAAATGTCAAAATAATCTAAACTCGAGTTAGTACCTTACATATGCCTTTACCCCTTTTGATTTTGTGAAATTTCAACAATTTTTGGTATCTTGATTTTTTATCTAATTTTGAAACTTTAATGCATTTCAAAATCCATCCTCTTTTACTTTCTATAAAATTCGTACTACCTCTTTCTCTATTGTTAATAATGTTCAATATTATATAATATTTAATTATTAGACAATATAATATTATAATATTATTTCTAATCCAATTTAATATTTTGTATTTTAATATTATATTATATTATATTAAAACTCTGGCCAATATATTATTATATATTATAGTCTATTAAACATAGTATTATATTAATATGCAGCTATTATACTCAATATTATAATAAACCTAATAATATTAATATAATAATATTTAATATTTAATATTTAATATTAATATTAAACACAACGTTATATTAGAATTATTTATATTATTCAAGTATCTAAATTTCAATTATCTCTCTAGTTACAATAAGGGAAAATTGAATAGAACTATTTAAACTGGTCTTAGATGACAACCTTGACCTCTTTTTCTATCGTTTTGAAGTTTATTCTTGACAAACTCTTTATGAATTCCATAGTGGAAGCATCACCTTCATCTCCAAGAAATACAACGATATTATCTCACTTAACTTAATATTATGTATGATAACTAACCTATATTAAATCTATTATCATAATCATCCGAATCTTGGAGGGTAAGATCTAAGAGCTATGAATGCCAAGAGAGGAGGAGAGAAAACATATTGATCTTCCATGAAACTAATCACAAGAACTTTGATAAAAATGCAGGAACTAAATACAACATTAAAATATGAAGAGAGAGAGTGAAAATTGGAGAAGAACAATTTACATGCAATGAGACCGATTTTAGGACTTCCCTTTCTTGACCTTCGCTTTCTTCCTATTGCCTTCTTATAAGGTGTCTTGTTAACGAATTCAACTTTGGTTAAGTTTGAACTTGTCAGTTACATACCAATTAAGTTCTCTTTTACATAAGAATATGACATTATGACTTATACATCCTAACTCCATCCGAACTCAGTTCCCGCTCTCTCTTCATATCTTCGTGTTTTATTCAATTCTTATATTTTAATCAATATTCTTGTATTAATTTTATGGAAGATCTATATGTTTTCTCTCCTCCTCTCTCGCCATTCATAATACTTGGATCTTAGCCCCCAAATCTCAATGACATAATATCATAAATAATTAAAATATGACAATAGTTATTAAATAATCATTATATAAAGAAATCATTATTATATATTGAATAAGTGTGAATTACCATTTTTTTTTGTACTTTAATTATAGAAATTAATAAATAATAAATAATTATTAGTTTTTATAGAATTTTGGCTTCTGTGATCCATCGTAAAATTGTGAAGAATCTTTTCGGTAATAATTACATTCAAATGAACATTGTCAACATGTTTCGAACCAACCAGTGTGGTTCATCATCAGGACTAGGTGAGAGATCAGATCCAGACGCTGAGTTAAATAGATGCAGAAAAGGTTTTAACTCAGCATCTAGATCTGATCTCTCACCTAGTCCTGATGATGAACCACACTGGTTGGTTCGAAATGCGTCGATAATGTTCATTTGAATGTGATTATTACCGAAAAGATTCTTCACAATTATTAGTTTATCATATATGTATTTTATATATTAAATTTTTATTATTAAAATAGATATTAAATGAAGCTACTATTCAATTTTTACTTTTATTTTTATTTTTATTTTTTGTTATGGAAAGACTTGCTTAAGTTATGGTAGAGAGTAACTCTAGATAAATATATTTATTAGTTTATGTTAATCCATGTAATATAAAGAAGTGTTATATGAAATTCTAAACGTAATATGGAGTTATTTAATTTATGAATGAATATATGTAGTGATTAGCGTTTAAATATTCACTCATTTAAGAATACCATATCTTTGGAATACTACATCTCTCTTATGTTCACACAGTTTAAGAATACAATATTTCTCCTACCTTAATTTTTTTATTGAATTGCATAAAAAAAAATTATGCGCATTTACAAACACTGCAACATTTCCCCTATCTTTTTTTTTATTAAACTAATATTAAAAATTTTACACCCATTTAAAAACATTACAACATTTACCCCTAAATTGTATAAACCTACATGATAATTTATTAATCATACTAAATAAATATAAAAACAGATATGTATTTAAAAATAAAGAAAATGAATATTAAGAATCTTATAATGGAACATGTTAAGATTAGATTTCTAATTAAAAAGACCTATTGGACCCCTTTCACTTTCAATAGGGAACGCATAACAACGTAAATGTCCACATCATGCTCGACCTTTCTCCTAGAATCACCAAATCAGGGGTCTCGGTGGAGATTGGAAGTCATATTTGGAGATCATATTAGACATCACTATCGATGTTAACATCCCATTCGTAGATATATCGATATTAACATTCCATTCGTAGAAAATGTAATCATTGCGCACCCTCCCGTGTCATTGGTACAAAATGGAATCATTGCACTCCGAAATCCAGAAGGGGCTGAGTGGAAAATCTACAAAACGCTTCCTCGCATCTAAAGTCACGGCCAAGAAAATCAGGCAGGAATAAAGAAATTCAATGTAGTGTATTATGTATGGATTTGTTGCTGCACTAATCAAAACTTCCTCTCACATTTTGTTACAGTATGGCTGGCTTTCAATGTTTTTCAAATTTTTTTTTTTTCCATGAGTGAATTGGTAATGTTTTAGATTAATCTAAGAGGGGTTTTAGGATAAATTTGGTGGTCGCTTTATAACATTAGCTTAGATCCATCTTAACCCAGGATCTATCAAGCGTCGAGAGGGATCAAACCTCTCGAGGTGAAAACCTCTTTTTTGAGTGCAAAACTTGAGGAAAGGTTTTCACTCGAGAGATTTGATCCCTTTGGGAGCTTGATAGATCCGGGGTTAAGATGGATCTAGGCTGGTTTCAGTTGTGTGCGATCAAGGAAAATCTATCAATAATATGAGGAACATATGCTTAATTTTATCAATAATATGTAAATACATCTAATATTAACATAACCATTTTAAATATGTTAAATATGTCTGAGATTTATTGAGTCATTTTAATTTTAAATTTGATTAGTTACCTCAGTTTGTTGAGATGTTAAACACTGTAAAATAACTTTAATGATGAAATAAAATTTTGAATGCAAAGTGATAATGTAATAATACTGAATGATAGAAACTGTGAATAATAAGAATGTAGTCTATTAGAATAGTCTTCATTGTGATCGATTTCAAACTATTTTCTTCTACTATTCTTATTTTCACCTATGTTAGTTTTGTCATATTTTCATATTGGTTATTTGAAAAGGACAGTTGGAATCGTAAACCATTTAAATATTTAGCTCGAGCTGTTGTAGTAAACATCATACCTTGTCTCTCTTGCTCTCCAATATTAATAGGTTGAATTACTATAACACAAAAACCAATGTACATTGTCAATAATTTTTTGTGCTTACACTGAAATCATTGCACACACACTATTAATCCAATGAATTTAAAATTAATGTACCATCATACATCCAATTACATCAAATTAGAAATCAACATATACATTGAAATCAATGCAACTAATGCAAGAAATCAAATAATAATAGAAAACAACATCTACACTAAAATCAATGCATCTAATGCAAGTAATGAAATATGATTAGAAATCAACATCTACACTCAAATAAATGATTCTAGTGCAAGTAGGAAAATAGGATTTAAAGCCAACATTTACACTGAAATCAATGCATCTAGTGCATGCAATCAAATAGGATTAGAAATCACCATCTACACCGAAATAAATGCATTTAGTGCAAGGAATCAAATAGGATTATAAATCATCTACATTTAAATCAATGCATTTAGTTAAATCATCTACATTTAAATCAATACATTTAGTGCAAGCAATCAAATATAATTATAAATCAACATCTACATTGAAATTAATGCATCTAGTGCAAGAAATCAAATAAGATTAGAAATCACCATCTACACTGAAATCAAGGCATTTAGTGAAAGCAATCAAATAGGATTAGAAATCACCATATACATTGAAATCAATCTATTCAGTGCAAGCAATCAAACAAGATTAAAAATAATCTACATTGAAATCAATTCATCTAGTGAAAGAAATCAAATATAACCAAAAATCAAAATCTACATTAAAATTAATGCATTGAGTGAAATCAATCAAATAGGATTAGAAATCATCATCTACACTGAAATTAATGCATTTAGTGCAAGCAATCAAATAGGATTAGAAATCATCTACATTAAAATCAATCCATCTAGTGTAAGTAATCAAATATCATTAGAAATCAACATCTACACCAAAATCAATTCATCTAGTGCAAGAAATCAAATAGAATTAGAAATCACCATCTACACTGAAATCAATGCATCTACTGCAGGAAACCTTCTTCCCTCTCTCCCCCATATATATCTATATATCCATCCATCTCTCCTTCTTTTTCTCTTTATCTCACCCCACCATACACACACTCTCTCTCATTCCATATCTATCAATTTCCTTGTCCCTCCCTCCTTCTCTCCATCTATCTTTTTTTCTCTTCACCTTACATCTATATCTATATCTCACTCTATCTCTCTATATCAACTCCAAAACATAAACTCTCTTTCTCCAATCTATCTATCTATCTATCACTCCCTCCTCCTCCTCCTCCTCTCTCTCTCTCTCTCTCGCTTCTATCTATTTTCCTTCCTGCTACGCTTTCCCCCTCTCTCTCCATGTTCTTTATCACTCCCTCTCTCTCTCTCTCTCTCCACCTTTCACCCTCTATGTATTTATTCTTACCTCCCCCTCTCTCCCTCTCCATCTTCATATCTCTTTCCCTACCTCTCTTCACTATCTCTCTTCCTTTCTCTTCCCCCCCCTCTCTCTCTATCTTCACCTTCCAACTTTGTTACCATATGCTTGTCTCTCTCCTTCTCTGCCCTCTTCTCTCCATATCTCCTTATTTGTCTCTTTATCTCACCCCAAAACATACACACTCCCTCTTCATCTCTCCCTTGTCACTCCCCCTATCTCTCCACTACTCACTCTCTATGTATTTATTCTTCCCTCCCTCTCTCCTCATCCAGCTCCATCTCTCAATCCCCCCCTCTCTCCCCCTCCAAATCCATATTTCTATCCCTCCCTCTCTCCTCCCCTCTCTCCTCCTCTCTTTCAAGTCCACTCTCCTTTCCTTCCTCTCTCTCCCTTTCTCTCCTACCTCCCTTTCTCTTCCCCCATCTCTCTCTCTCTCCATCTCTCAATCCCTCCCTCTCTGCCCCTCCAAATCCATATTTCTATCCCTCCCTCTCTCCTCCTCTCTTTCAAGTCCCCTCCCTTTTCCTTCCTCTCTCTCCTTTTATCTCCTACCTCCCTTTATCTTCCCCCATCTCTATCTCTCTCTCTCTCTCCTACAATCCTCTCTTCACCCATCACTCTCTTCCTCTCTCTCATCATTCCTCTCTCACCTCCTTCTATTTGACCCCCCAGCTCTCCTTCTTTCTCTCTCTCTCTGTCCTCCAATCCTCTCTCTTCCCCCATCACTCTATCTCGCTCTCCAACTATCTTATGATTTCTATCCCTTTATCCTTCTCTCCCCTCTTGTCTCCATCACTCCTCCTTTCTCCTTCTCTCCCCCTTGTCTCCATCACTCCTATGTATCTTTATCCCACCCATAAGCATACACACTCTCTCTCCATCTCTCCCTTGTCACTCCCTCTCTATGTATTTCTTCTTCCTTTCCTCGCTCCGCCTCCAGCTCCATCTCTCTATCCCTCCTTCTCTCCTCCACCTCTCATCCTTTCTCTCTCTCCCTTTCTCTCCTACCTCCCTCTCCCTTCCCCCTTCTTTCTCTCTCTCTCTCACTCTCTACCCTCCAATCCTCTCTCCTTCTCCTTCCCTCTCTCCTTATCTCTCTCCCACCTCCATCTTTATGTATCCCTCTCCCTCTATTACCCTTCTCTAACTCTCTCACTCTTCTCACTCTCTCTCTCTTCATTCCTCTTCTCCCTTCTCCTTCAATTTATCTCCATATCGCCCTTGTCACTCCCTCTATTTCTCCACCTCTATCATATATCATGATATATTAATATATATTACAATATAATAAATTTAATATTCTATTAATCTAAACATATTAAATTTCATAATATTAATATTTTAATATTAATGTTAGGGTTAATAATGTTTTTTTTGCATGGTATTAATAATAATTTGGTCCATGGTATTTGACCCTTATACTTTATATATAATTAGATTTTGATTTCTAATCGTATTTGATATATTTTTATTTATTTACCTTACCTCTTTTATATTTACTTATTTACCATACCTATTTTATAAATATATTATTTGGCCCATGGTATTTTCCCATGGTATTATTAATAATTTGTCTCATCATATTTGGCCCATGGTATTAATAATAATTTGTCCCATAGGCTTCACCTAAATAAAACCTATTTTTGAGTTTTTATAAATATAAAGTGGTTTATTGAGTAAATATAAAAATCAGTTTTATTTATTTACCATACCTCTAGTTTATTTATATTTTTATTTATTTACCATACCTCCTGAGTAATATAAAAAGAGGTTTTATTTATTTACCATACCTATGGTTTATTTATATTTTTACGTATTTACCATATATTATTTATTTACCTTATCTCTTTTTTGAGTGTTAGTAAACTCTTCATATTTTAAGTTTATATCATTTAAATTTATTTTTAATAAATTTGTTCATTTAATTTACCATATCTCTTTTTTGAGTGTTAGTAAACTCTTCATATTTTAAGTTTATATCGTTTAAATTTATTTGTAATAAATTTTTAATTGTTCATTTATATGTTTATGTAAGATATTGTTCAAGGCGACATTTGAGGCGACATTTTTGGCTCACATACTTACACATCTGTGTGTGTCATATCACGTAGGAATGCGCTTCTTGGCCACAGTTTCTATCATTCAATATTATTACATTGACACTTTGCATTCAAAATTTTATTTCATCATTAAAGTTATTTTACAATATTTATCATCTCAACAAACCGAGGTAACTAATCAAATTTAAAATTAAAATGACTCAATAAATCTCAGACATATTTAACATATTTAAAATGGTTATGTTAATATTAGATGTATTTACATATTATTGATAAAATTAAGCATGTGTTCCTCATATTATTGATAGATTTTCCTTGGTCGCACATGACTGAAACCAGCCTAGATCCATCTTAACTCCAGATCTATGAAGCGCCGAGAGGGATAAAATCTCTCGAGGTGAAAACCTTTCCTCAAGTTTTGCGCTCAAAAAAGAGGTTTTCACCTCGAGAGATTTGATCCCTCTCGGCGCTTCATAGATCCGGAGTTAAGATGGATCTAGGCCGGTTGACTTATCCATATCCATGTTATGATAATGCCTTTCATCATTATCTCACGCCTCCTATTCATTTGTTTAGTGCTACGTGATCTTGCTGGGTTTAAATGCTTCAACAATTCAACGCCCTCAAATCTTTATTATATTCCTTATTGGTTTGACAACATTTGCTGTGTTCATTTGATTTGAACGATTCCGGGAATATTGCCCATGCCTGCTTTCCTACAACCCTGTCCAGAGCGTCCTCATTTTTAAAGACATACCTCTTATTCAGTTAACATTTCATACTCATAGTCATGTATGCTGCAATTTCTCTGGCCACCTACAGGCAGGCCCAACAGACGCAGGTTCCATTCCTGCCACCTCCAGGTCCGCACTCTGCATATTTAATCTTTCAGGGAGATGAAGAAGAAGAGAAAGACGGACGGTGGACGGAGAAGGGTGCGAAGTTGCCTTTGCCTCAAGATAGATGCTTGCATATCATGGACAGTGATAATGAGACACGATTGTATTTTATCCCTACTAGCCAACCCATCTCCTCCAATCGCTACTATGTTGTTATAGCTGGAGGCATGGGTAAAGGGTGAGTATATTTGCTAATTATTAGACTGTTTCCATTCGATAGCTTCAATTTCTCGCATAGGGAGGTATACTTTCCATTCGGATGGCTTAAACTTCTCCACGAAGGGAGGTCATCCATTAATTCTTAATTCTTCATATGTCTAATTGATTTAAATTGTCCATTGGCTGCAATGAATATACATAATGGAGCAGAGCCATCCAAGCCCAACTCACATTTGTTTATAAATTCACTCATCCAAACCCAGTGAAAAATTGATCGAATCATTTTTGTGTGTGTACGATTGGTGTTAACTGCTCCAAAGAGGAAGACAGGGTTACATGCCTATGTACCGTATTGAAGACACTAATCCGGGACCTTTGGAACCCAATAATCCGTATCAACAGATCGAGATAATTTGAGGAAAATCAATTCGATGCAAAAAGCATCACTTGATGGTTTCCTCCCGGTTTATTCGCAGAGATTGGAGAATCGAAGCCAAAGAATTACGCGGTTCACATGGCAGACTTGCATATGTTGGAGGCAAATACTTCCTTGAGGGCACAATTGCCCTTTCAATTTCCCGTCTCGAGAGAAAGATCACCACTGTTGGTGAATGGTTGCCCTTTATCTTCATTAAAGAAAAGGGTAAAGATTTAAAGATCCCAAGATTCAGTGATGGAGACTCCTTTCTAGAATGCATCTAGAGAAGTTTTGGCAGAGATTTACGATCGAAATCGACCTGGGGAAGAAATATTTGTGGAGAAAACAATAAGGATGGAAGAAGCATCACTGTTGGGATCGAGGCGCTGAAGAAAGCAGAGATGATGATGGGAATGTTTGGATCAAGGGACTAGAGAGGGAAAGAGGAGAATTGAAGGAGTAAGGCTAAGCGGGCACATTATTGCAAAAATGAGGGCGATCAAGGTAGGAAGGATCGAAGCAATATCCAGAGATATGAGAGTAGAAAAATTATTCAAGAACAATGGGATTGGAAGAAAGTTTGTGTCGGTCATAGTGGAAAGGTATGTATTGAAAAGAATGGATGGAAGTGTGATTCTGACTTATTCATTTACACATTTTGACCAATTAAAAGGAAGTGGGGGTTAAGTAACTTCAAACACAGGGAATTAGAAAGATTTTAGAACTTACCATTGTTAGATCATGTGAGAGTCACGAACATTATTTTTTGGGTATTTCCGTTATGGGAATGATGGCTCGTAAGTTTGTCTAGTTAAAATATTTTCTCGATCAAAATCTTTATTTTTACAAATTGCGGGATAAAAATAGATATTATTATGAACGTATTAGTAGTTGGGGATTTTATTTTTACCTTAATTTTATAATTATTTTTTATTTATATGTGTAAATTTTATTTTATTTTATTTAATTTGTATGTTTAATTTTTTAAATTGTGAATTTCAATATAAGTTGTATTTATTAATTTATTATTAATGATTAAATTAGTGAATACAATACAAAAGTTTTAAAAGTTTGCCATTGCACATGGATCTAAATAATAACGAAGTCATGGCACTTTGGGGCGGTCTCTTGGCTATTTCTAATCTTCAGGTACAGGTTCTAAATATTTTTGGGGATTCAAAAGTGGTTATTGGATGGGTGTCCGGATCTTCCTCCATTATAAATCCGGATCTTTTGGGCTGGCTTCATAGGATTAAGAGATTGTGGAACATGCTTAATTCTCCTCCAATCCGCCACATTTACAGGGACAACAACACCCAGGCAGACGACCTCTCCAAAAAAGGTCTCAATGCCGAATTTGGGATTATGCACATCACCCAATATCTGGATGGAGTACAGGTCTGGGGGGATGCATTTCCAATGCCATAACATCTCTCTGATTCTAATAAGTCTCCTTTTTGCTTGCGATATGCTCTAGTCTCTATTTCAAGCGAGCCTGTCTACAAAGTTTTGTGTGCCTATTTTGGTAGCTAAATCTGGCTTTTCGTCTTCTGCCCATTCAAATAGCCGATCTCATGTATTTCAATTATCTTCCTATTTGGCGAGCCTGTCTGTATCAGTTAACGATCTTCTGTTTTTTTTTGGTTTTTTCAAGAGAGTCTGTTGGTATATAACAAGCGAGCCTGTTTCAAACCACTAACAGTTTTCAGTTTTAGTTATAAATCAAGCGTGTCGGCTCACATTGTTTCCTATTATATGAAAAATCAACCGAGCCTGTCATCCTATCAAGCGAGCCTGCATATCCCATTGAAATAGTTATATCAAGCGAGTCGGACCACCTGATCAAGCGAGCGTGTTTCCCATGGTTTAAAACAAGCGAGCCCGCACAGGACATCCAGTCTTGCCATACAGAAAGGGCTATCTGATCTTTTGCTACTCAATAATAGTTCATCATACTTTTTTTAAGGATTACTAGTCATGCATTTTACATTACTCGCATTACTCTGCTACTAGATCAATGTATCCTTTTGTACAGGGTAAATCTTAACAGGGATGGACTGTGAATTACTTGGAAGGGGTTGAGTTTTATCCCCCTTATATTTGGCAGCCAGTCAACTTCAATTTGCTTATTCCTACTTTGAATGCGCAATTTTTATCCTGAAAATTTGTGCTATGTGGTTTCTTCTTGTTGTATTTTCCAGTGAGATCATATGTTGTCTGTGGCTATATATCTAATATATATAAGTGTTTTTCTTACAGAAAAAATAAATAAATAAAATACAATTTCCTACAGTTATATCTTACATTATTACTTTCTTCCAAATTTAGAATTTGGTAATCCATTTGCTTATTAGCTATTTATTAGTTTAATACCTAATCAATACAATTTATAATGTTTAAATTTGAAAAATACAAATTTATTTTTCAATATTATTAAAATACTATTTTTCTAATATTTGATTAGATCATTGCAACTTTTGCACAATATAATGTCATGTGGATAACTATCTCACATATATGGTTGCAATATTCATGCATGATTTTTAAATATTTGTGTAGTGATTTTTTATTCTTAAGCTTTCCAACAAAACAATCTAAAAGTAAAATCTTTGAAAATAGTTTATACTTAAGTAAATAACATATTCACTATCAGTTATTTCCCAACCTAATTTAAGAAGTCTTTGCATAAAAAAATGGATAGGAATAAGATGTAAATAAATGTATTTACTAGGACTTATTTTCCACCATTAACTATTTATTTCTCCTCAACATTTGTGTAGGAGTAAAATTGTAAATGTGTAGGCTTACTAGTGGTTAGTACACACCAAATTTTATGCAAGCCTTTGTGGCTAGGCAATAAAAGATATATCAGCTTCACATCTCAATTTATTAATTTCTACCAAAGTAAGATTATAGAATTGGCTTGCCTATTAGCCACTATTAATTTAGCATTGATCAATGTAGATTATAGTTTTTTATGCAATTTTTCGTGAGAGCATAATTTAACTTGAGTGGTGCTCACTAGTGTCACTAAAGTTGCCCTGCAACACTAATTACAATTAAGTACAAAAATAAGGTCATTGAAAACTTTTTCTATATGAATATTTTGTGTTATATTTTATATAGAATTGCATTGATCATCTTTCTTAAATTTGTTACTTTGGTTAATTTAAGAAAATATGAATAATCCAAATCTTGGTTAATTTAAGAAAATATGAATAATCCAAATCTTAATAAGTTATAGCATTTTCCTGGCATTGACTTGTGTTGACTCTTAAGATTTTTTCCCCATTTTATTGCAATTTTAACCAAATTTGTGTTGACTCTTCACATTTCTCCCTAGTTTATTGCAATTTTAACCAAAGTTTTGAGAAAATGCTTAATATTCCCATTTTCTTCTAAATTCAAAATTTGTTTTCTATGATAAAATATGATGGATTGAATTCATTAATAAAAACTAGTCAGCTCTACAATCGAGAGATTGAACCAGGAGAGTCCGACTCTGCAAAATGCTCTACATTCTCAACACAACTCAATCATTATATAACACACATAGATGTAGGGAAGCTAAAATCAAATCCTAAGAAATAGAAACTAATTCATATCCTAAGGTCCCATGAACCAACTCTCACAAATTAAGGATTCTCCATTATCTCTTAACACTCCCCCTTAATGGAGAAGAGGTTCACAAATATACCTACATCTCCCTAAACGTTTCAAATTTAATTTTGCCAAGAGGCTTAGTGAAAATGTCAACAGCATTATCACAAGTTTTACAATATACAACATGGATTTACTTAGATTGAACTTTCTCCCTAACGAAGTGGAATTGTGTATCAATGTGCTTAGTGTTCTTGTGGAACATCGTATTATTTTCCAGTTTGATTGAGCTTTGGTTATCACATCTGATAGTTGTTGCATCTTTCAGTTCTTCCCTGACATCCTGGAGAAGTCTCTACAACCAAACTGCCTCACATGTTGCTGTGCACATTACTTGATACTTTGCTTCCGCTAAGTACAAAGAAACAATGTTCTTCTTCTTACTGCTCCATGCAATCACCCCGGATCCAATGCTAAATGCATAGCCTGTTATGGATCTTCGGTTGTCTACATTTCCAGCCCAGTCGGAATTTGTAAACCCTGTCAATCTAACATTATAAGAATCAGAATAAATAATACCATAATCTACAGTTCATTGTAGATACCTTAGGACACTCTTTCGTTGCAATTAATACAGGGCAATCTTCAATAACATGATCAAATTGTCTGCAATACTTGTGAGACTGGTGTGTTGGGTTTTGACATTCACACGCATAATGACCAGCGTCTCCGCAGTTATAGCAGATGACTTGGCCTCTTCCTCGGCCAACTCCTCCTCCTCTTCCTCATCCTCTGCCTTGGAATCTGCAATGTCCAGATGGAGATGCAGGTGACCTCGGTTCCCATCCTTCTCCTTGCATCCTATATAGACCAGTTAGGTCAATCATCAAATCGAAACTGCAACAGTTCTGCTCATCATGTCCCACCGATCGGAAATTTTTTTAGAAAGGTTTCTTAAGCTCTGGGACATATTTACCAATCCTAGGGCAAAAGTGTGTCGTGTGCAGACCAGTTACTTGAAAAATAATAGACCATAATGTGGGGGTGCCACTTGGTCATATCGTGCTCTTAATTGGACTTGGTCCTCCGGCTGCTAGATAGTCATTGTATACAGGACACTGATCTTTATGATTCCCTTCAACTTTACAATGTATACACCATATACCTGCGCATACATCCTTCCCTTTCTCTTGGCGCAGACTTTGTATCTCTAAGTGTAGTGCATCTAGTTGGTTTTGAATATGTTGAGCCCCAACCTACGCAGTTGGTTCATGTGAGGCTTCTAACTTCATTGCAACTTCCACAGCTTTAGCCTGCGTCACAATATTCTATTTATTTAAGGACTAGCGCAAATGTGGTAGCAGCATGGAAATGAACCATTCTTTGTGTTACTTGTCATCAATAGTAAATCCTCCATCTTTGATGGTGTGCTTCAACCGTTGATCTGCCTCCCATACGGATTCATTCACTTCTTTGTGGATTTCATTTAACTCAGTCGCCCATTGAGCATATGATTTCCACGTTTTGAATTGTTCCTTCAATGCGGCCTTTAGATTATAAATTGTTGCATTGGTGTTCGTCGCTTCATACCTTATGTACTAATCCAACGCACATTCTTGAAATACAGTAGCCAGTTGCGCTTTCTTAACATTATCATTATTGATCTATTGTGTTGTCCATACTTCGTCTGTAACAAACTAGAATTGGTCCATGTCTTCATTCCCAATACCACAGAAATTAGGTAACTTCATGGAAGCAGCCATATCAACGTCTGTTGGTGGAGGTGGAGGTGGGGTGGATGAGTGGTTAGGAGATGAACGTATGAGTGGAGTGGATGGGATCTGAACTATAATCAAGTTCTCTTCATCTGTGAACATAGATTCACTAGAGCTACTTGTGTCAGATTCTTCGTCGCTATCAGATTTAACTTTGAGAGGACTGTAAACAAAATTTTCTTCTAGGTATACTCTATAAGTTCTTCCATTGCGCGTAGAACTACCAGGACCTCTGCGCGTGGAGCTAGGTGGACCTCTTCGGGAAATTCACTTAGTGTGGTTGCATAAGTACCCTTTTCACACAAAACCTTTTTAATCCACAGTTTTAGTGAGCATAGGAACTTACCTCTAGGGCCCTTGAAAAGTATCCTTTCGGCTTCAGAATATGATACACACATATAAATAGCGAATTCCGTCACAAATCCTCCCAGAACATTATCGATCCAATGATCTACCACGTGGGTAATCATGTTGCTATATTTCTCCAATTGTTGCAGCAAATCTAGGGTCAACTTGGTGATCTCGTCGTCCTTTGCGCAAGTCTGGAATTCAGCAAGCCAAGACAACCACTCTTACAACTCGGTTGCAAAGTAATCAAAGAAAATTGCGTGGACCTATGTGTAGATATACCTTTGTTCCCAATATTCGGCAGACAATTTAGGGCTTCTATTTTCTTGGATCACAAATTCATGCACCTTTGTGTCAGGCCAATCTTGCAGTTCGTTCTTTGTCAAGTGCCACAACATCAAATATCCCTCAAAATGATCTCGGTACCGGAAACAGAGCCATTTTTTTGCTTGAGGAGTCCTCACCCAGGTTCAGAGTAATCACGCAACCAACAAAACCCTCCAACTACTGGCCCTTTCGGTAGCTTGTGTAAACCAAAGTATCACCCGAAGCAGTATGGGGGGGTGTTGGAACCAGGTTTCCGCACCCTGAGGGACCTTTTATTGTGGACCCAATCCTTACTTAATAGATCTAATGCCTACTTCCTTGCGCGCAACTTCACAAAACCAGATCTAATTGCAGACAAAAAATAAAGCAGTTGTGTGCGCTTAGATAATGATAAACAGACTTATCCCTTGCTCATTCATAGATTATTACAGTATAAACCCTAACTTTGATATAGACTTCCACAGAACATCTTACTACCTTCAGATTTAATAGTTAAGCAGAACAATACTTGTGCATAGATGCAATTTACAAACTTGACCTGTCAATCATGGAAATACATATGCATTCAATAGAACAAATCCAGATCTATAATAATGTAAAGATAATGCACATAACAAATCTAAGACAGTTAACTACAAGAATCATATAAAGTCTAATTTCGCTAAAATTTCCTTATTTATTAAGAGATCCTTAGTTCAATACAATCTTTCCGCCTACGCACACAACATCAGGGTCCTTGCACACAAATTAGGACTTAGGTCTTCGCACACATAGCCAGCATGAGCCTTTCTACCTAGAAAAAACTCAAATAAACATTAGGGGAATTTTGAGGTATAAAATGGGCCTCCTAAAGAAATTATAAAATAATAGTGGAAATAATCAAGTAATATTAGATTACATCATCAAATTTTAGAGGGGAAAAAAAAAAAAAACTATTTTCACAACTCTTATTTTCAACTTATCTCCCTATGGGTTTACTCAAATTAAGAGCAGAAACACTAGATGGATGCAGAATTTGATTCCTCATCCAAGAAGTACACATGTTGAATACCTTCAATGGACTTTGTTACATGAAAAATGATAAATACATGAAAAACATAATTGCAATAACATGTTTGAATATATTTCTCATTTTTCGGGTAACAAGGTCCATCAAAAGTATGCAACATGGGTACTCCTTGGATGAAGAATTAAATTTTGCATCCAACAAGTACTCTCGCTTGAAATTTGAGTAAAACCTCAGGGAGACAAGTTGAAAATAGAAGTTGAAAAATTAGTTTTATTACTTTATTATTTTTTAATATTTTTACTTTTTTACCCCAAAAAAGGTGAATCATCCCCCATGGTTGACATCATCATCTTGAATCCTATTGGTTCTTATAAAGTTTATTTTGGTTGTACATTTTTCTTAGGAGGCCCATTTTAGACCTCAAAAGTTCTCTAATGCTATTCACACATACAAAATCATAGCTTAGACATGAGATGATATGATATATATTATATATCTATCTTCACTCGACTCTTACATATTTATATATTTCCAAATGTGCACATACAATGGTCTCAAACCATGGTTTGAGACTCATGGTTTTACCTTTTACCCATTACAATAATTAAGGTACTTTTACCCGCTCCAAAGCCCCTTGACATATGCGTGGAGTGCTTACAAACAAAACCTTAACCAAAATTTATCCAAAATTGCTTCACCCATGGGACGCTGCTCCAACAACCATTATACAGGTTCTTACCTTTCATCATGTTGCGTGCACACTCCACCAAATTTTTTTCTTTCTCTCAGCAACCCCATTCTAATCCAGAGTTTGGGGTACTATAAATTGTTGAACTATTCCATGATCCTTGCAATATTTGATGAAGTTCTCAAGCTTGTATTCTCCCCCTTGATTTGAGCAGAGAATATTTATGTTTTTCCCTGTGTGTTATTCGACCATGATTCTGAATTCTTTGAAGTATTCAAAAGTATGAATTTTATTTTTGAGAAAATATACCTAGGTATATCTTGTGCAGTCATCAACAAATAATAAAAAATAATAAGAACCTCCTAATGACCTTGTCTGCATCGTCCCACATATATCAGTGTGGATAAATCCTAGTATATTTCTCTTCCTTTTATCTAAATTTGAGGGAAATTCATCCCTATGCATCTTCCCAGGTACACATCCTTCACAATCAACACGTGCATTTTTTAAAACACGGAGACCACTGACCATACCTTTTTTCTGAAGCAACAATAAATTATGAAGACTAATATGTTTGAATATTTGATGCCACAAATTCTTTGTTCTCATAGATGTTGAAGTTAACACTTGATGTGGTGCACTTGTAACATTCAACTTGTACAAGCCACCAACTCGTATCCCTGATGCAATTGGCTTCAAATGATCCAACAGATCTTTAATAACACAATAAGATTTAAAAACTCTACCTTTAGATTCTGATTTGTAATCATAAAGACAGAGAACAAATTATTTTTAATTCCTGTTACATACATCGCATTTTGAAAACACCTGATATTACCATCGGGTAATATCACAGGAATATTTCCATACCCTTTAATCTGGTATCCCCTGTCATCCCCAAGGTAGATATTAGCACCATTGTTGGTATATTTAAAATTTTCAAACCAATGACTATTACCTATCATGTGAGTGGAAGCTCTAGAATCCACAAATCAAGTTTCAGCTTCATCATTCTCAGAAGAGAGAACAAAATCAAACATAAACAGTCTGAGGTCCTGATTCTGATCTTCATCAACAAAGTGCCCTGCATGTTTATTTTGTTTGTGTCGAGTTTGATCAAGCTTATTATTATGACAATTCTTGGCAATGTGACCAAATTTACCATAGCAAAATAACTTTATTCCTGAATCATTTCTGATTGGAGACATACCTTGTAAAGGTATTTTCTGAGGTGTACCACCGCCTTTTTGTCCTGCTCCTGAGTTTCCTCTGAAAGGATTTTTCTTTGCCATCAATGTGATATCTGCACTATGAGGCTTCATATTCATCCACCTCTCTTCTTCTTGCATCAAGTTCCCTGTCAATTCTTCAAAGGTGTGAGATTTTTCCCTCCTTGTCAGCCCTGTAATAAACATCTGATAATCATCAGTCATATTGTTCAAGGTAATCGTGACAAGATCAGTGTTTGACACTTTCTACTTTAGAGAGATGTATGAAACAACCAATTTTCTTTCCTCCATTCCGATGAAGAGTATCTTACTCTTTAGGAACAATACTCGATTTGTGTTATTTTTCTCATACAATTCCTTGAGAGTCTTCCATATAGAATTGGTAGATTTACACTCTTTGATTTGAGGGATGATGAAGTCCTTCACTGAGATCTTCAACAACACCTTAGATTTGTTCTCCCTGTTCTCCCAATATCGGATTGCTACAATTGTTCCACCTCCAGCTATGGTTGGCCTCTCTTCATAACCATTTGTGATTTCCCACGCACTCGAACCCTCGAGCAGTGTCTGCAATTTGAACTTCCAATTTGTGTAGTTCGACCCATCGAGCTTATTGCTCTCATTCAGGTATGCTTATGCAATATGGTTATTCATCGTGGTAGAATCAATCTATGGATCCACCACAAAATTCTCAATCTCCAAAAATAATGATGTTTTCAAAATAAAAATAAAAACCCAAGATAGTGCCAACGATTTCGACCACCAAGGCATCAAATCACCATCAAAATCTCTTTGGAAATTATTGACCAAACATACTTTTAAATATGTGCATATATATTTCAAACAGATCGCAACTCATAATGAAAATGATAGGGCTCAACAACCATGCCTTGTAACTAAACCATTTATATCGTTGGGAACTGTTTGAATTGAAAATAAAATGATGGTGAAACCTGTTAGGGTCCTATGATTCATAGAATCAATTGATGACTATTGATTTTCATATGATGATATTGTAAATAATGTTTTATTCTACAAATTATTTCTAATAAAGAAAAAATAGGCTTGAAAATCAAAATGCAACACTAAAGGATAATTAACTAGGTTTAGAGGATAATTAAGTAGGTTTATATTATTTAATCGCAACCTCTAAAGTGTGATTATCATTAATTGTAATAAATTTTCTGCATAAAGTTTATGGTATGTAATAACACTAGATCATTTTCAATAGTTGCGATCTACCCCACTCGAATCAACGACGGGGGATCGTTTTAGGGCCCCCCCAAGTTACTTCACACTTTATTTATGGGGGGAAGTCCGAAAAAGCTATGTCTCATTGAACGTCGGCTCCATATCCCCTGTGCCAATAAGATCCTGCCATGGGGACTTCCCGACCCCACCATCGCCTCCACAACAATTCCTCCTCCTCCACTATTCATTTGCTACCTCACCTCTACGAACCCAAATTTCCTCCCGCAAAATGATTCCCTGCCATCATTTCTCTCCCAATAAAATTTTTTCACCTAGCCGATCAGGAGCTCAAATCCGAGCTATGGAAAAAGCTCAAAATTTAAAGTGTTCAAAATCACTTGCAACCTGAGAGACCGGATAGGCCTCGTCGATACAATCCTGGCACCGCGAACGACACTCAAATCCGACATTGTATGTGAAAGTTATTCAAGTTTGAAATTCACAATTTCCTTCAAAAGTCTAGTTTGACTAGGGTTGAATTTGATTTTAAAAATATTTAAAAAATAATATTCCATAGAATATTCTAGGAATATTCCTTCAGCAGCCTATCACCGTTCGACACTTGGCATCTTCGGATTGGGTTATCGGTTGACTTTGTGTTTTTGTGACCAATCAACATCTACCACGTGGCAGGCCCGGAGGCCGTCACGTGGCCCCAGGACGGACGAATAATTCACATGGAAAAAATTATTTGGCGTTGACAGGTTTTGACCCCAGGTCGGGCACTTGCCAGCCCACAGGCCTGACCACCTGGGCTCATGGAAGTTCTTAACCATGTAGTGCAAAGGCGTTATATGAAGTTTGGTTAATGTGTGGGCGGCGGTAAAGGGGGCCAACCCCCTTATAATATGACCACCCGCGCGGGGCCTCAGTCCATGGAACCGACGGGAATGTTATAAACCGTCAACCGTTAAGCTTTAATGTCGCATGACAGCGCTACCCCAAACAGTTATGCCACGTTTAATGGTTAGTTGCAATGGTTCCGCCGACGGGGGTTTAGACGGTCCATGTGACCACTAAACCATAACATTTATTATACTTATTATCACTCAGGTTTTCCTTGAAGTTGTGGAAAAGGAAAGTAAACCTGAGGTAACCACAAACCAACCTTCAGATACAAAATCTAGCCAATCTGTATCCAGAGAGGGCTCTCTCTTTAAAATTTAGCTTTGTTCTTAGAAAGTTTTAGGCTAGTTATAAGTCCAAGAGTTTGTTTGAAAATGGTGGAATCCACCAACTAAGGGCAAGGTTGAATATTTTCAGGCCATTGGGCTATGGAGTCAAAAGGATGGCTTTACTGGATTAATCTTCTACACACAAGATGGCTTTGCAGGGCAAGATAGCCAGACAGAGAACAATTTTAAGGAATTAAAGTGGATGGAATGGGTTTTGAAGGGATGAAAGGCAATCAAGAATCTTTCAACATATTCAAAGAAAGAAAATGAATGATTACAAATAAAGATTCAACAAGAATTTTATTAGATCAAATCAAATCAAGAAAAACAAGAGCAAGAATCACAAGTACGTCAAGTAACATTGAATAACCTAATTGTAAATCAGAAAATACTTAAGTAAGTTTTGATTTATCTTTATGTCAAACATTCAAACAAACAATATGGATGTTGAAACATACAAACTTAAAACATAAGATAGAAAGACTTATTGAACTGCAGTCCGACACATGAATCCTGCAAAAAGTCCTGAGCTTCAAATTGTCATCCAGTAGGCCACAAATAAATTTCTCCAAAACACTTTTTATTCCAAAAACATCAATGTCACAACCAAGTATTAGAATCCACCCTCAATACCCTCTTTGAGGGTTTATTTATACAAAAAATGATTGAAAATATCTCACACTAACCTAGCCAATAATCTAGGGTGACTAATGAGCGATTTACAAATAAAAAAGAGGATGTCTTAGATAGGATAAAGCAATCGCCAAATGTTTCTCCTCCTTTATGGAAGGAAAGTCCATAACTGTTTATATTACTCTTTAAAATACTTCATAATCTTCAACTTCACTGGATAGTTTCTCGCCTTCATTTATACTTTCAATCGCCATTTCTACATTTTTAACTTTATCATCATTTATCTTTCTGCACATCTGTAAAAAGGAAAAAATTTCCATATGAAGATGAATTTAAAAAAATTTCTAACAGGTCTTCCCACCATTTGTCTTCTGCTATTTTGGTTCGTTGGAGTTTTCTTAATGTTTCATCAGCTTCTGTGTATCTGAAGAAGTTGGGC
The DNA here is from genome assembly GCA_034641835.2 of Pinus albicaulis. Classification (NCBI taxonomy): domain Eukaryota; kingdom Viridiplantae; phylum Streptophyta; class Pinopsida; order Pinales; family Pinaceae; genus Pinus; species Pinus albicaulis. The sequence goes on along the minus strand of JAXQQM020072228.1, from coordinate 38,534 downwards.
TGATTTGGGAACAAATATCTTATTTCATGCTCAAGATGAAATAAATCCTTTAATCTATCATAAAGATTCTTTCCCGTAGGCAATGTCGATTATGATGAACTGGTAGAGGAACAAGTTAAATTGTGAGCATGTATGTCCAATCTATTGACATAAGTTCCTAAGTCCATTATTTTTTCTTCTGAAATCATAGGACTGGGAAACCCGCTGGTTAATAAAACATTAAACCTTTCTTTAAAGGCAATGATCTCTTCTTTCATTATTCTGTTCTAATCACCTTATGTTATTCCTCTTTAGCAAAACTTCCTTTTCTGTTTCTGTAAAATTGTGACTGCTCATTCCCACCTATGCCTGTGTCATTATTCGGTCTGGGTGTTTATGAATCAGAGGAGTTGATTTGCTTGTTCGTGTCCATTTTCATCCTTCTGTTTTATTACTTGTTATTTTGACCAAGTCATTTTGTTCAAAGATTATTTGAATGAAGGACCAAATGTCCTTTATTGACTGAACAATATTATTCCAAAGAATTTCATTGATTTCTCTCAAAGGCTTCTCCAATGAGAGATCCTTTTCTAAAGCTTTAACTAATTTTTCCAGCCTTTTGATTTCTCTTGTATGGTCAGCAACAGTCTTTTTTGACATATCATATTTTTGTTCCAAATTTATGAGCTGTAACTTTGTAGATTGAAGTTCTGTTACTCTAAGTTTCAAACTTTCCATTTGTTTTACTAATTCTTTAGAACTTAAACTAGAAGTATTCACCTGTGATGGGTCTGTTTGCTGGTCCGCTGCTGTTGTAGTTGTACCTGTAGTAGCCACTGTTGCGGGTGTCTGAATAGTAGACTGATTTTCTTTCAATGCTTGTTCCAGTTCTTTTTCTGTTTCCCTTAGTTGCTCATTCATTTTCAGGAGCAATTCCATCATTTCTTCTTCTGAATTTTTCTTCAATACTTCTTCAGTTTGAGGATGCCTTGAAGCTGGTAATTTCATTTGCTTCCTCAATGCAGCAATGTCATTATCCTTATTTTTAATCAATGCTTCGATGCCTTTTATATCTTTCGGATTATGACCCAAACTGATGATTATTTCTTCCAAAGATTTTATTCTGTTATCCTTTGCTTGAGAAGAAGCTTTCTCAATCTGCAACTGGGTACTTGTATTATTCAAAGAATCTTGCAATCTATGAGCTGCCATTGCTTTGTCAGTAAGGGTAGAATATATCATTTCTCCAGTTTGCTTGTGTAATTCTATTTGGTCCAATGGATGAATATATTTTTCTAGGACCTCAAAATTGGTCCTGATGTAGTCAGCTGCTGTCTATGGTTTTGGCACTTTAGATTTGAAATGGCTCATTAACATTTTCCCTTGCTGAATGTCAAAAGCTGACATTAATCTCTCTTGATTTTGTGGAGCCATTTTAAGATACTGATTATACACCTGGACCCTTAGTGGATCATTCCTTGCTTTTATACTGATAAATGTCTTTTTTATGTCCCCTGCATCTGTCTTTGGTTGTTTGAATGAAGACACTTCAGTGCTTAACTGTCTTTGTATTTCCTTTCCTTTATGACCTGTATATGCTTCACTAACTGAACCAGTAAGCTGACTATATTCCCTTTCTTCATCAAAGATTTCATCAATATATTCTACTTCAGGTAGTGGATTTAGTTTCTGCCTTTTAGCTTGACGTTGTTGTGAAGATTCCTTAGGAGGAGTAGGATATTTAACTTGTCTTTTCTTGCCTTGTTCCACATTAGATGGAGTCTGCAAATTTGAAACTTCAGGGTGATTGAATTGAATAGGAGAAACCTGTGCTTGATCTTGTGCCTTGGAAGTTTGAGGTTTTTCTGTCATGGTGAATGTTTCAATGACTTGTACTTCTGGTTCTTTCTCTTTACCTTTAGATTCAACTGCAATTGATGGAATGTTTTCTTGTAAATTCTGCTGAATAATACCAACAGAAGAAGTACCAACCTCTGGTCTCTGTACCTATGTAAAAGAATCCAAGTCAAGTATTTTTGCAAGATCTTTCATAACATTATTTATATCAACCTGCTCACTATCCTGCTCTATCAAAGTTCCTTCTACCCACTCACCTGTATTAGCATACTTTTCAATTTCAGGGATTCTTCGATGCATGTAGGGTGCTGATTTATTTTTCATCCTTTTGTCACAAATAAAGTTGAATGGGTCATAGGGTACCCAATGGAATTTTTTTTGCAATTTGTAATGATCCTCTAATATCTTTTGAGCTTCTTCCCCTCCATCCCTAGAATTGCAGATAATAGACCTAGTTGGCTCTTTATCCTGAGTTGAGCCTTTTTCTTGGCATTATAGAAGTGAATTATATATGAATTGTTCATTTGTATGAAATAGTAAAGTGCAAAAAGTCTCATTGGAACATATCTGGGTAACTCGAAAGGGCTCAATTCACATCCATAAATTCTAATTTCAGTATGATTCTGATAGAAGTACCAGTCACCTATCTTATACTGTTTTGAAAGCTGAAGGATTTTCCTGATTTCATTGCTGAGTCTTGGAGGGGCAACTCCTGTCAACAAGGTAGTTGCAGTATGTATGAAAAGGTCAATGAACTCATTATAAGAATAGAGAGAATCTAGGGAACAATGAGTAATGGCTGACCAAAAGATAACAGATCTTGGATTCCCTTGGGTATCAAGTTTTTTAAGATAGAAAGGGAATGTTTCTGGCTGGTAATAGAGGATGAGATGGTAAATGACAGTACAATACTTGAATACTTTCTCATTCTCTAATCTCATCAGTTGATTATGAATCTTATCTGCAATGAAAGATGAAAAGTCGTACTTGACAGCAGGAGGCTGTCCAGGGGTGAACATAGATAATAATACCAGGGTTAAATGGTCGACATACTCACTGGTATTAAAATCCATTATAAAAGATATCATACTCAAAATACTTTGACCTTCTTCAGTGAAATAAACATTAGCATAAGGGGGAGGGCCTGTAGGCTGATGCTCTGGCCACATGAAGGTTTGGCAAATGCGAGTTAACTCTTCCTGGGATAATTTAGTGGATTTCTCCAATAATTCTTCCATTAACAAAGGATTAAGGGCTTCTCCAGGTTGAAAATGTAACATATCATTGATGGATTGAGCAGTAATAGGAGAAAGGATTTTCTGGCTCGGGGATAATACTGCTCTCTGATTTGGATCATAATTAGCATGGCAATAGTGGATAATTTCAGGAAAGATATGGATTGAGGGAAAAAGGTATCTAGGAAGACCAGAATCCCATAACCCAATAATATCTGAGCCATTCAAATAATTGTCTCTGCAGTGACAATGAATTCGAAGGGGGCTTTCACTGAAAACTAAGTCTTTAATCTGAAAATATTTATCTACTAATGATAAGTAATCCAAATCTCTATGGGGGGCATTCAATGGAGCTACATTCAGGGCCAAAGGAACTTCCATTTTGGTTCTTGTGTATTCAAAGTGGAAATTTTGGGGGTTTTTTCACGGAAACGGGCACAATTTCAGTTTTGAAGATGAAATTTACAGCTTTCTGTGGACGTAATTGAAATTCTGAGGAAAGGGAATACTCAAAACACTCTGTAAGAGTTCTTTGGTATAGAATTTTAAACGAATGACATGATTTCACAGAGTTTGAAATGGGAAATGATGTAAATACATGTTTTCAAAAGGAAAACCGTGTTTAACAGGTACTGACGGACGACAGATGGACGCTTGAATACTGGAATGATGGGGTCTTCAGTAAATTCTGTTAATGGCAGTTTAACAGTCGATTTTCAAATTTTTAGTGTGGAGGGCGCAATCGCTTTCAACATACAGAATGAGCAAAAATGCGCGAAATTTGTTTTATTTGGAAAGTCAAAGGAATTTTTTATTATTTTTATGGGATGATGTCATCAATGGTATGGGAAGGACACGTCACCGGGGTCGGGCGGTAAGCGGTAAATTCCGCACCGCTTTCGGGAGTTGGCGGTATTTGGTGAAATGGCAGTGATTCCATTCAGCGATTAACACGTGGCCATGGCACTATTTCGAAACCACTTTGATTTTGCGTGTTAAATCTCAGACGGAGGATGGGCAGCGGAATGTTTGTGAGCCGTAGATCTTCAGGCGAATGATCGGACGAATGATATGATGTGGAACTGGTGGGGTTTTAAAGCGCGGGCCCAAAGTCATTAATATTTTAATTAATCATTTCGGGCGGCGTGTGATTGGTGGAAATATTGGTTGTTAATTAATCCGGGTGATTAATTAATCCCGTGATTTAATGAGAGTCGGGGTTGCGGCGGGACTTTGGTTTTTATTTGTTTTTCCGTTCAAAAACATATAAAAATATACGTTTAAACTTTTTTTTTCGATGTAATTATTATTTATATGGAAATAAATTAATGAAATTTATTTACCATAGGGGCGGAGTTAATATATATGGATATTTTTTAGCCAAAGGGTTTGTAATTTGGGATTTTTATTTAATCATGTAGGATTTAATTAACTTTGGCTAAAAACTTATAGTAAGAGGGTTTTGGGGATATTATTATAAAAGGGAATTATATATGATAGGATAAGGTATTTTCACTAGGGTTTTAATAATTAAAATTAAATGTTAATATGACAAAGGAATATGGAAAACTCAAAATACTTTACAAATCTAGGAAAGTGAAGATTTCTGAAGCAGATTGTATTATATCAACTTCAACACTTAGACTTAGAATAGCAAGTGATTTTGAGGGTTTATTGTAAAATTTTGCATGATTTTCCTAAGTAAAATGGGATTTTACTTAGGAAAAGATTAAAAGTGAATGAGTGCAATGATGGATAACTTCAAGTACTAGGGGCTTTTCAATTATTAGGCCGAGGGTCCGGTCCCTCCAAAAGTCAAGGAAATGCCTTGAGCCCCTTTAATCTTCAAACTCCTTAGTACTTAAGGGAAATTAGTAAAACCTTTAGGGAAAAAGTGAGATGGGAAGTTAATGATTCTGACTTTTCCTTCTGTGAAATACTTCCAATGTAGTGTTCTCTGCACTTGGTGATGAAAATAAAGGATTAAACACATTTAGCACCATCATTCATCACATGAAACTTTGCAACACCATCTACCTACCCTATCTACTTTACTCTACCATTTTCTCTTCTTTATTAGGGTGCACTTAGGTTGGCAAACCCTTATCAATATTCTTTTCTTTTACATGGAAAATCTATCTAATTCTACACTTATTGCATCCAAGGGCTCAGATTAAACTGTTGAGCACCTTTTATTAACTCTACCTATCTACTTATCTGCCAAGATTAAACTGTTTGGTCATATATTTATTCACTATTCTACAACATGAAATTGAAAAATGAATGAGTCAAGTTTATACAGTTTGACTCTTCATAAATTGTGGCAAAGTTTAACAAGCTGCACACAATTACTTATTTACAAAAAATGAAATGGTAGTGGCATTTGGATTTGCACACTTTCCTTGGTCTATTTTTGTTTGGGGTTCATTTCTTTCACTTTTTTGACCATTTTATTCTTTTTACCCTTTGATTTTATTTTAGGGTATACCCTCTTTACATTTTTTTAAAATTTTTTGATTTTTTGATTTTTCAAGAATATGGAACACCTTTGCACAAGAAAAAGGTTTGAACATATTGCATAGTTCAATCAAGACAATCATGAACAATGACACTTATTGGTATAGGAGTCTAACACTGGCTCCACTTGGGGATGGATTTTCCTTGTGAAAAGTCAAGAACAGCAGGTCAGATGCCTCAAAATGTCTTCAAACTGAACCATGTAACCTCTTTCTTCTGGTAGCTTTATTGTATATATGATAGTGCAACTTCTAAAGCTCAGGGCCTTCACTTCGGGCTTCAACTTTAGCAATTCACCATCCAATAAAAACTGATGCATTAGAAATGATATATTATGTACAAGTTAGAAAATATCAGAACATCCTAGTAAATAGGATCAAAATAGTGCTTTAGCATTCGACCATTGACTGGTCCTTCCTCAGCTTCTGAACTGTCCAAATTCTTCAAAAAGTATATGTTGTTCCCCTGTAAAGCGTGAATGATGTAAGGTCCTTTCCATAATAAATCAAATTTCCCATGTTTCCCTTTATCTTCCCTTCTGGAATCCCATCTCAGAACTTTGTTTCCTAATTGAAAATCTTCTGCTTTAGTTCTTTTGTCAAACATTTTCTTTAACTTTTCCTGCAAGACTTGGGATCATTGATACACTTCTACTCTGGTTTGCTGCAAGTGAATTGTTTGGTTTATTCTTCTCTGAATATCATTTGGTTCCACTTAAGCCTCCTGAAGTAACTTCATAACAGGAATTCCTAAGGATGATGGAAATCTTGTCTCAATACCATAAACTAATTCATATGGACTGGTCCTAATTGATTTCTTAGTTGTAAGTCTATCTGCCCACAATGCATTGGTAAGTTTCTTATGCCAATTCTTTTTATTTTCTTCCAATAATTTTTTAATGATATTAATAAGGCTTTTATTGGAAGATTTTGCCAGTCCATTACCCTGGGGGTAATTGGCTGTTGAATGGCCTAAAGTGATGTGATATTTATTACAGAAACTAATCATTTTATTAGACTTAAATGCAGCAGCATTATTTGTTATAATTTTCTCTGGACAGCCAAATATTGAAAGTATATTGGTTTCTAAAAACCCTATAATTACAGAATCATTGGCTTGTTTTCATGGGATAGCTTCAATCCATTTAGTAAAGTAATCTGTGGCAGTAAGAATCCATCTGTGTTGCCCAGAAGAAGGGGGATGGATTTCTCCAATAAAATCCAGTCCCCATTTTTGAAAGGGTCTCTCTGTGGAAATTGGTTTTAATGGTAAAGGTAACAACTTTCTTTTGCCCTCAAAGATCTGACACTTATGACAAGCAGTTACAAATTTCTTAACATCTGAAAACAAGGTTGGCTAGTAAAAACCAACCCTTAAGATTTTATCTGCAGTTGACTTCCAGTAGAGGTGTCCACCACAATCCCCTGCATGAAATTCATTAAGTACCTTGTCAGTTTCATCTTTCAATAAACAATTTAATAGAATTCCATCATGATTCTTCCAAAAAAGAGCACTATCTAAAATACAATATTTTAAAGATGTCATTTTTAAGAACCTTTGTTTCGTTCTGAATAACCCTGGAGGAGCTTGCAGGTCTAACAAAACATATATGATATCAGTGTACCAGGGTGAATCTAAGAAGGTCAAATTGATCTGTGGAGTCGCCATCTCCTGTTCGTCATCCAGTTCGTTAATGTCCAGGGCTTGGCAATTAGTTTCAGTCATGAGTTGAGCCAAACCTTGTCCTTTTATGAGTTTTGTTGGTTTAATTTCAATATCATATTCTAATATGGTAGCTATCCACTTACCTCTTTTGCCTTCAATACCATCTTGAGTCAAGATGTCTTTAACGATAGCATTAGGTACATAAGCTATCGCATGAGAATACAATATATAAGCTCTGAAATCTTTAATTGCTTTCACGAGTGCAAAAGCTTGTTTCTCCATGATATTATATTTCAAATATTCATCTCTAAGTGCTTTACTAAAAAAATGCTATTGGTTTTTCACATCCTTGATCATCTTTTTGTAGTAAAACAGCTGCAACTGTATGTTCAGAAGCAAATGAAAAAATAATGAAATCTCTATCAAATTTTGGACTGGTAAGAACTGGTGTTCTTGTTAAAGCCATTTTGATTTCTTCAAATGATTGCTTGGCTTCTACAGTCCAGTCAATGCTTGAATCTTTTCTTAACATGTTAGTAAGCAGTCTAAGTAATTCAGCTAAACTAGAAATGAATCTTCTCAAGAAATTGATCTTTCCTATGAAAGCTTGAAGTTCTTTAATGTTTCTGGGATGAGGTATCTGCAAAATTGCTTGTATTCTTTCAGGATCAATTCTAATGCCATCTTTAGAAATAATGTGACCTAGGAGCATTCCTTCTTCCAAAGCAAACAATGAAATTTTAGGATTTAAGGAAATACCATATTTTCTGCACTTTATAAAAACTTGCCTTAGATGATCTAAATGTTGCTGATCTGTTTTGGAAAAAATAGTTAAATCATCTAGATAAATAACCAGAAAAACATGTATTTCTTTAGCAAAAGCAATGTCCATTGCACTTTGAAATGTAGCTCCTGCATTCTTAAGTCCAAATGGCATCTTGACATATTTAAAAGTACCCCATGGTGTTGTAAATGTTGTTTGTCTTGATCATCAGGATGAACCAGAATCTGGTTATACCCTGAAAATCCATCCAGAAGAGATATCCTTGAAGATCCCACTACCCTTTGTAGGATATGGTCCATTTTAGGCAAATGATAGTTATATTTTAAAGAAAATTTATTCAAATTTCTCAAATCGACACACAGTCTAATCTCACCAGTATTTTTTCTTGTTGGTACTAAATTAGAAACCCATTCAGAGAACCTAATAGGAGCTATAATTCCTGCTTCATACATTCTTTTAATTTCCTTTTCAATTGAAGGTAGTAAAACAGGATTGATCCTTCTAAGTTTCTGTTTAAAAGGTTTCTGATGTGGTTTCAAAGGTATTGTATGTTGAATGATTGATGTATCATATGATTTAAGATCTTCATAACTCCAAGCAAAAATGTCCTGGAATTCTTTTAAGAGTTCAACAAATTTAACCTTTTGATCTTCTGGCAGAGATTTGGATAACTTAACCATTTTGGGATTTTCTGGTGTTCCTAAATTGCACTCTTCAATGTCAGCTTTAACAGGTTCCATTTTGGGTTTTAAGGGAATGTCATTTGAGTCAAAAAGATCTTCCAAAGGAGTTAATCCTTTGGGTAAATGATTATCTTTCAGATTAATGATTTCAGTTTCATTTTCTATGATCTCATCGAATTCCATTTGTTTCAAATCTTGCATATCTTTTTCAGTGAATTTGGTTGGGTGAAGCATGTGAATTGCAGTTTTTTCTGAAATATTCATTTCTTGTTCATCTACTTGATCAGATTCATTGATTGTTATGTCTTCATCTATATTACTATTAGAAAACTCATTTTTTAGTGTCAAAAAACTATTGATCTGATTATTATTTACAAATACTTGCCAATTCATTAGATTGTCCGGTATAGCAGGTATATGCCTAATCTCAGCTGTGAACTGATGATTAGGTCCAAAAGGCAATTTACATGTGCTAGCGAACATTGCAAGACTGTGAGCATGCAAATTTTGTTTCCTGGGAATCTTGGCAAGTTGAGCTTGTAGAAAAGTGTTGAGAATTTCCACAACTGTTTCTCTGTATTGTTTCAATATGGGATCTTTTGTTGAACATTCCCCATTAATCTGCTGAATAATTAATTCAGAGTCTCCTATGATCGATACTCTAATTGCTCCTAACTTTTTGACATGTTTCAGCCCTAGCAAAAGAGCTTCATACTCCGCCATGTTATTAGTGCATCTAAAGTTCAACCTATAAGCATGACCTTCAGCGTGATCATTTTCAACATTATGTATCCAAATTCCAGCTCCTGCTCCTAACTTGTTTACTGAGCCATCAAATTATAAATGCCACAGAATTTCATGTTTATAATCTTCATCAACTGTTTTAACATGTTTTTTAACAGGAGCTAGTTTTTTAGCTTTTTCTGGTATTTCTTGGTTATCTGGTGTTTCTTTGTTTTCAGAAATCTCTTCGATTTGAACAGTATATTTATTTGTAGTTTCCGTTTCTGGTGCTTCTAGCTCAGTAGGAAGGTCCAATTCAACATTATAAAGGATGAAAGAGTCCATATTAGAATGTACTGAATAGACAGGGAAGTTTTCAGGCTTCTCATGGCTACTGACTAAATATTTCATCAAGGTCTCTCTGTATAATCTTTTAGGTTGACCAAATACCGAAATAGTGGCATATGACATGTCTAATTGAATAGATCCTCCAAGTTTAGCACCCCAGGATCTGGACAACAACATACCATATTTGGGAGGAATATCGGCCACTACTATATCCATCAAAACATATTTCGCAGGGTATTGCACCAAAGTAACACACAAATCTTTAATCAAACCTAAACATCTTACCTGACTCGAATCAAACGAAAAAAGATCTTTATACGGTCTGGTAATGTCTAAATTTAATCTTTCCATCACAGCTTTTGGCATCAAATTGTGGGATGCTCCAAAATCAAGCGTGGCGTTATGGAGTATTTTGTCATGAACATTCAAGCTCACATAAAATGGAGGAGTTCCTCCACTTTCTGGTTTGCCATTTACCTCGGGGCCAAAAAGGAGTTTGGGTTGATCATCAAGAATATTCACTGAATCATCCATTCCAGTAATGTTAATGTTAAGGGATTTGCTGATTTGACTTCTATAGACATCATGTTTAGCCAATTCTGATAAAGGAACAACTATCTTTAGTTTGCTTATTTCAGCCTCTAGATTGAAAGGTTTTTCTGTTTGAGCTTTAGTGTTTTGGACAATTGGGTTTTCTCTATTTTTTGGGTCTTCAATGTTTTTCTCTTTTTCATAGATGGGATTATGAGTTGAAGGTGTTTCTAAATTAACTTCTACTGTTTCTTCTATGTTTCCTACAGGAGGAAAAGTATTAGATAGTTGTTTATTATTTGGTTGGTCGTCAGACACATCTTCAATTATTGGATTTGCGGGGTTCAGATTTTTCCTAGACAAAATTTGTACAGGAGGAATGTTTTGTACAGGAGGAATGTTAGTTTTACCTTTGACGTTTTGTTTTACAGATTTCTATTTGCTATTATCTGGCACATCAATCCGTCTGCTTCTCAAATTGTATTGTTTATGAACTTCATAAATTGCTGTGTCATAGCCTTCTTTAAAATCAAAAGTTTCTCTTGAATGAGTTTGAAATGTTTCAAGAATGTGATTCTCTTGATCATATTGAGATAGAAAAACTTCTGGTTCATTTTTGTTTTCAGTCACGTTATTTATTTCAACATCCTCGGTAGGTTCTTCAGAAGTTGAACCTTCAACAAAATTTTCTTGGAAAGGTGGCCTGATGTTTTGGTCAGGGAAATTTTCCCAATATTTTGGTTCTGATTTCTTCTAAAGTTTGGGTTTCTCACAACATTTTGATTATCACCATAAGAATTTCTTTCGATTGTCTCCACTCCGTCTCCCAGTATTTCCATACCTTTGATGATTGCATCCAGCTTTCTTTCAAAAGCTGAAGGTTCTTCATTCATAGGCATTTTTCTTTCAGCCCTAGCTCTAGCTCGTTTTTCTATGAGGTTTGCTTCCACACTAACCACTATGCTTTGCATCTCTTATAGGGTTTGGGGGGCTCTTTCCCTAAGTGAATATGCTATTTCAGAGTCAAAACCATCAGGGAATTTAACCAATACTGAGTCCGGAGGAGGTCTAAGGTTCTGGGGAACAACGTTATATGCTTCGTTGAATCTTATGATGTAATCTTGCACTGTTTCATTAGGTCTTCTTCTCAATTTTTCAAATTCTGATAGGATCTGAAGAGGGTCTTTCTTCTTCTCCCATCTATTCAAAAATTCCCTATACAAAGCTGGTAAATTAGCAATACTGTTTGGAGCAAGGGCCCTAAACCATGTCCTGATTTCCCCAGTAAGGCTCTGGACAAAAATTCTCATTCGAACGTCATCAACGTCAATTTCATAAAATTCAAAGTAATCAGTCATTACTTTGGTATGTTGTTGAGCTGTGTAAGTACCTGAGCCATCAAAAGGGGTGATCTTACTCGGATAGTCTTGTGGCAAAGCAGCAGGGTTGCCTAGCAATCTTAATGGGGCATATCTATTAGCCATTGGAAGGTGTAATGGAATAACAGGTGATGATGGTCTGGTAGGAGTGGGTGGAGGAGTAGAAGGAGTGGCTTGGTTTTGAGAAGTTTGAGGAAAGGTAGCTGAGCTTGGGGAAGCTTCAGTAATTACAGAAATGTTTGAACTTTCTTCAAAGGTCTGTTTAGATTGAACGGAATTTTGTAAATGTCTGTCAAGATGATATGAAACAAATCTCAAGTGTAAATCTTCAAGAAACAGTGGGTATGGAACGAGCTTAGAAAATTCAGATTCAGAAAAATTCACAAACAGAGATGTTTCAAATCGCTCATCAAAAGGGATTTCATCAAAATATATAATCTTCACAGGATAGGAATGTGATCTAGAAAGAGGTCTGGAACTTCCAGAACTTTCTTGACTTCCTCTTTCAGAGCTTTCTTGGCTTCCTTGTCTTCTAAGAATCCTAGGAATCAGATTTGGATTTTCAAATATTGGTGGTGGATTAGGGTCAGGATTTGACCTGGTATGACGAATCCTTTCTGAAGCCAGTTTTCCTAGACTTTGTCTTTTTGGATTTTTGGTTTTAATTGAAATGAAAGTACAACTTCTACAAATTCTTCAAGAAATTTAAGATTTTGGATTAAGATTTTCTCAAAGATTCATTAAACTAGAGAGTCTGATTGAATGTTTGAAAATAAGGCTCAGTTTATAAGCTAAATCATAGATAGACTGAAGTAGCATTTATTTACTATGCAATTGCAGAGAAAAAGCATTTCAAAGGCTACCTGGCTGATCTTCAGACTCTGTCTATAGCTTATAAGAAAACAATATTAACAATAAAAATGATTCAGGTCCCCAGTATGGTCGCCACTATGTTATCACTCAGGTTTTCCTTGAAGTTGTGGAAAAGGAAAGTATACCCGAGGTAACCACAAACCAACCTTCGGATACAAAATCTAGCCAATCTGTATCCAGAGAGGGCTCTCTCTTTATGATTTAACTTTATTCTTAGAAAATTTTAGGCTAGTTATAAGTCCAAGAGTTTGTTTGAAAATGGTGGAATTCACCAACTAAGGGCAAGGTTGAATATTTTCAGGCCATTGGGCTATGGAGTCAAAGGGATGGCTTTACTGGATTAATATTCTACACACAAGATGGCTTTGCAGGGCAAGATAGCCAAACAGAGAACAATTTTAAGGAATTAAAGTGGATGGAATGGGTTTTGAAGGGATGAAAGGCAATCAAGAATCTTTCAACATATTCAAAGAAAGAAAATGAATGATTACAAATAAAGATCAGTTAAGAATTCTTTAATATAGTAATCAAAATTTTCAAACCAGCGAAACAAGAGCAGTTAAGAATTCGTTGCTTATAACCGGTTTGGAAGAAAACATTTGGAATAACCGCAATTGAAAATCAGAGTACACTTAAGTAAGTTCTGATTTATTCTTTTATGTCAATTATTCAGAAATGGAAACACATTGATATTATAAACAGATATAAAACTTAAAACATAGGATAGAAAGACTTATTGAACTGCCGTCCGACACATGAATCAGCAAAAAGTCCTGAGCTTCAAATTTTCATCCAGAAAACCACAAATAAATTTCTCCAAAGTTCTTTTATTCCAAAAACATCAATGTCACAGCAAAGTAGTAGAATCCACCCTCAATACTTTATTCGAGGGCTTATTTATAAAAAAATGATTAAAAATATCTTACAGCAACCTAGGAAATAATCTGGGGTGACTAATGAATAAGTTACAACATAAAGGGAGACAGATGGTCTCGTAGATAGGATAAAAAGCAACTGCTGGTGTGCTGTTTCCTCCTTTTATGCATGTGCTGGAGGCAGGTCCTACAATCTGGTTCGATGCTGTCCTTTTTGGTAATTCTTTTCTGACTGCCTAACTTCACTGATACTCTTCATTTCTACTGATACTCTTTCAATTGCCAAGCTGATACTCTTTAACCTTTGTTCATCTATTTATCTTTCACACTATAGTAAAAAGGTAAATTTTTCCATTTGAAGAGGAATTTTACAAAATTTCTAACAGGTCTTCCCACCATTTGTCTTCTGCTATTTTGGTTTGTTGGAGTTTTCTTAATGTTTCATCAGCCTTTGTGTATCTGAAGAAATTGGGCTGATTTGGGAACAAATATCTTATTTCATGCTCAAGATGAAATAAATTCTTTAATCTGTCATAACGATTATTTCCTGTAGGCAATGTCGATTCTGATGAACTGATAGAGGAACAGGTTACATTGTGAGCATGTATGTCCAATCTATTAACATAAGTTCTCAAGTCCATTATTTTGTCTTCTGAAATCATAGGACTGGGCAACCCGCTGGCTAATAAAACATTAAACCTTTCTTTGAAGGTAATGATCTCTTCTTGAATATCTGAGCACTTACGTTCCAAATTTTGCATAAGAGTTCTCTTAGTAAAAACTCTTTTTATTTCTAAAATTGTACCTGTTCTATCCTCAATTCCAAGCTCTGCAAGCTGCTGTCTAGTCTGGGTGTTTAAGAACTGTATGAGTTGATTTGCTTGTTCAGGTCTGTCTCTCAATTCTTCTCTTGTTTTGTCAATTTCCTCCAGAGCTATTTTGACCAAGTCATTTTGTTCAAAGATTATTTGAATGAAGGACCAAATGTCATTTATTGACTGAACAATATTATTCCAAAGAATTTCATTGATTTCTCTCAAAGGCTTCTCCAATGAGAGATCCTTTTCTAAAGCTTTAACCAATTTTTCCAGCCTTTTGATTTCTCTTGTATGGTCAGCAACAGTCTTTTTTGACATATCATATTTTTGTTCCAAATTTATGAGCTGTAACTTTGTAGATTGAAGTTCTGTTACTCTAAGTTTCAAACTTTCCATTTGTTTTACTAATTCTTTAGAACTTAAACTAGAAGTATTCACCTGTGATGGGTCTCTTTGCTGGTCTGCTGCTGTTGTAGTTGTACCTGTAGGAGCCTCTGTTGTGGATGTCTGAAGAGTAGACTGCTTTTCTTTCAATGCTTGCTCCAGTTCTTTTTCTGTTTCACTTAGTTTCTCATTCATTTTCAGGAGCAATTCCATCATTTCTTCTTCTGAATTTTTCTTCAATACTTCTTCAGTTTGAGGATGCCTTGAAGCTGGTAATTTCATTTGCTTCCTCAATGTAGCAATGTCATCATCCTTATTTTTAATCAATGCTTTGATGCCTTTTATATCTTTGGGATTATGACTCAAACTGATGATTATTTCCTCCAAATATTTTATTCTGTTATCCTTTGCTTGAGAAGAAGCTTTCTCAATCTGAAACTGGGTACTTGTATTATTCAAAGAATCTTGCAATCTATGAGCTGCCATTGCTTTGTCAGTAAGGGTAGAATATATCATTTCTCCAGTTTGCTTGTGTAATTCTATCTGGTCCAATGGATGAATATCTTTTTGCTAGGACCTCAAAATTGGTCCCCGAGGAAGTCACCGTCGTCCGTGGTTTCTGCACTTTAGATTTGAAATGGCTCATTAACATTTTCCTTTGCCGAATGTCAAAAGCCGACATTAATCTCTCTTGATTTTGTGGAGCCATTTTAAGATATTGATTATACACCTCGACCCTTAGTGATCATTCTCTGATTTTATACCGATAACCTGCCTTTTTTATGTCTCCCCGCATCTATCTTTAGTCGTTTGAATGAAGACACTTCGGTTATTAACCTGTCTTTGTATTTCTCCTTTCCTTTACTTAATTCGTATATGCTTCACTAATCAACCAAGAATCCGACTATCCTCCTTTCATCAAAGATTTCATCAATATATTCTACTTCAGGTAGTGGATTCAGTCAGCTTTTAGCTTGAGGTTGTTGTGAAGATTCCTTAGGAGGAGTAGGATTCTTAACTTGTTTTTTTCTTGCTTTGTTCCACATTAGATGGAGTCTCGCAAATTTGAAACTTCAGGTGATTGACTTGAATAGGAGAAACTCCGTGCTTGATATTGTGCCTTGGAAGTTTGAGGTTTTTCTCGTCATGGTGAATGTTTCAATGACTTGTACTTCGGTTCTTTCTCTTTACCTTGGATTCAACTCGCAATTGATGGAATGTTTTCTTGTAAATTGGCCGAATAATACCGATAGAAGAAGTGCCAACTGTCTCTCGTACCTGTGTAAAAGAATCCAAGTCAAGTGATTTTTGCAAGATCTTTCATAACATTATTTATATCAACCTCGCTCACTATCCCGCTCTATCAAAGTTCCTTCTACCCATTCATCCGTATTAGCATACTTTTCAATTTCGTGATCTTTCGATGCAAGTAGGTGCTGATTTGTTTTTCATCCTTTTGTCACAACAAAGTTGAATGGTTCATAGGGTACCCAATGGAAACTTTTCTCGCAATCAGAATGATCCTCTAGTATCTTTTGAGCTTCTTTCCTCCATCCCTAGAATTGCGTATAAATGGACCCAGCTGGCTCTTTATCTTCGAGTTGAGCCTTTTTCTTGGCACACAGTAAGTGAATTACATTCGAATTGTTCATTTGTCCGAAATACTCAAGTGCAAAAAGTCTCATTGGAACATATCCGGGTAACTTGAAAGGGCTCAATTCACATCCATAAATTCTAATTTCAAAGATGATTCGATAGAAGCATTCAAATACCCATATTATACCGTTTTTTGAAAGCCGAAGGATTTTCCCCGATTTCCTCATCAGCCGTGAAGTCTTGAGGGGCAACTCCTATCAACAAGGTAGTTACAGGATGTGCTTAGTGGAAGGTCAATGAACTCATTATAAGAATAGGGAGAATCTATGGAACAATGAGTAATGGCTGACCAAAAGATAACAGATCTTGGATTCCCTTGGGCATCAAGCTTTTGAAGAGGAAAAGGAAAGTTCTCTGATTGATAATAAAGGATGAGATGATAAATGACTGAGGAATACTTAAACACTTTCTCATTCTCTAACCTCATGAACTGGTCATGGATTTTATTTGCAATGAAAGATGCAAAGTCATATTTAACAAAACAGGAGGCTGTCCAAGGGTAAGATAGATAATAATACTAGGGTTAAATGGTCAACATACTCACCGGGTATTAAAACCCATTACAAAGGATATCATATTCAGGATGAGCTTGCCTAATTCAAGAAATAAGCAAAACCATAGGGAGGAGGGGTCTAGATTGATGTTCGTGTAACATAAAAGTCCGGCAAATGCATTTCAATTTTCTTGGGACAATTGGGTAGACTTTTCAATTAGTTCTTCCATGGACAAGGGAGTAAGATTTTGATCGTGTCTAAAATGGAGCATTGTATTGATAGTTTGAGGAGTAATGGGGAAAATGATAATTTGGTTCGGGGATAACACTCATTTTTTGAGTTGGATCATAATTGGAATGACAGTAATGGATAATTTCTCGGGAAAATACGGACGAGGATGATATCTTGGAAAATTGATTCCCATAACCTAATGATGTCCAAACCTTCGAATAATCATCTCCGTAGCGACAATAACTTCGAAGGGGATTTCTATTGAAAACTAAGTTCTTAACTTGAAAATATTTATCCACTAATGGAAAATATTCCAATTCTCTATGAGGGGCGTTTAATGGGGCTACATTCAAAGGTCAAGGAACTTCCATTTTGGTTCTTGTGTATTCAAAGTGGAAATTTTGGGGGTTTTTCACGGAAATGGGCACAATTTCCAGTTTGAAGATGAAAATACAGTTTCCTTTAGAGGCAATTGGAAATTGGGAAAAGAAGACGAACATACTGTATGCGCCTTTGGTGTAGAATTTTGAACGACGTAGATTTTGCGTAGTTTAAAATGGGAAATGATATAACACTGTTTTAGAAGATAAGTCGTATTTAATTGTGCACGATTGGACACGATGGACACTTGAATACCGGGATCGTATGGGGTCTTCATTAATTTGGTTAAATGGAAGTTTAACAAAGGTATTTCAAAATTTCTTTAATGGAGGACGAAAGAGTTTTCAATAGACAGAATGATGAAAAAATGAGCGAAATTTGTTTTATTTGGAAAGTCAAAGGATTTTTTTATTATTTTTTGAGGATGACGTCACTGGGTACAACAGGACACATCACGAGGGACGTGTGGTAAGTGGTAAATTCCGCACCGCTTTCGGGAGTTGGTGGTTTTTTATGAATTGGTAGTGATTCCATTCAGCACATGACGCATGGCCAATGTACTGTTTGGAAACCGCTCAGATTTCGCGCGTTATTTATCGGACGGAGATGCATACGAAGGGATCCGTTACCAGGATTTTCATGGAATGATCCAATGGACGACGGACAGGAGATGGCATGGGAGTTAATGTGCGGGCTCGATATGTTTGATTGACGGAATTTGAACTATTAATTATTCCATGATTTAATTAATCTCGGTTTATGAAGGGTTGGGGTTATGATGGCGTATTTCGAAGTTTTCGGTTTAAATTAAAACTTCGGGTTTTTATTTATTTTTCCGTTCAAAACATATAAAAATATATGTTTAAACTTTTTCCGATGTATTTTTTATTTATATGGAAATAAATTAATGAAATTTATTTACCATAGGGGCGGAGTTAATATATATGGATATTTTTTAGCCAAAGGGTTTATAATTTGGGATTTTTATTTAATCATGTAGGATTTAATTAACTTTGGCTAAAAACTTATAGTAAGAGGGTTGTGGGGATATTATTATAAAAGGGAATTATATATAATAGGATAAGGTATTTTCACTAGGGATTTAATAAATAAAATGAGATGTTAATATGACAAAGGGACAAGGAAACTCAAAATACTTTACAAATCTAGGAAAGTGAAGTTAAGCAAATTGTATTATATCAACTTCAACACTTAGACTTAGAATAGCAAGTAATTTTGAGGGTTTTAGAATATAGCATGATTTTCTTCTCTAAGTAAAATGGAATTTTACTTAGGAAAAATTAAAAGTGAATGAGTATAATGATAATAACTTCAAGTACTTAGGTCTTTTTGATTATTAGGCCAAGGGTCCGGTCCCTCCAAAAGTCAAGGAAATGCCTTGAGCCCCTTTAATCTTCAAACTCCTTAGTACTTAAGGGAAATTAGTAAAACTTTAGGAAAAAGTGAGATGGGAAGTTAATGATTCTTTTAATTTTCCTTCTGTGAAATAATTTCCATTGTATTATCTGCTTCAAAGATTTCAGATGAAAGTAAAGGATTAAACACATTTAGCATCATCATTCATCACATGAAACTTTGCAACACCATCTACCTACCCTATCTACTTACTCTATCATTTTCTCTTTTGTTGTGTAGATTAATCCGTCTTACTGACAAGACCGATCTCTCTAGTACAAAAGGTAACTATAAATAAACACCAATTATACTAATCTCTCTAAGCATATGCAATTTATAAACACTTTACTAGTGCAAGGCCTACCTTATATCCAATGCTTTGTCATTACTTGATTTTGTTGAAGTCCTTCCCGTGCACCGAAAGAACGTCTCAGATATCTGCAATCACAAACAAGGAAAAAGATTAAGGAAGACTCGTATAGACATTATCATAAATCATGCTTATCATAATGATCAAGGAATTTATGAAATAAACCACAAATCGATACGCTTAATGAGAGAAATGAGTATATTTGTATTAACTTTAAAGATAGAAAACCTTACAACTCGTGCCTTTGATGTTGTGCAAAGTCCTCCGGGTCCGGCTGTGAATCTCCTTACTCGACAAGCATTGCACCTTTGAACTAAGACAAATGAGTGATTTAACCTCACAGAAAGTCTTAAGCTACTCAAGTCTAAAATCGATCGCGCATTTCACTTCAAATCTCATAAGCTTGAACTCCCTTGAGGCTACCCAAGGCCTCTTTTTATAGTGAAAGAGAGGAGGTTTCTAGTTCCAAAATATGAAGGGATAGAATCCTCCTTCAAAGGGATAAGCTCCTTACATCAAGGGGTTAGCTCCATTAAGAAAGGGATGCATGAACCGCCAAAGCGTATCCATTCCGAGAATTCCCGTCTAGAATCTTTCTAGAATTCACCTCGGAATTCACTTTTTAATCTTCATTTTCTCGCCTTTTTTATGTTTTACGAGGTCCGCACCCATTACACAAAGAAAGTGCGGTATGGTTCCGCATGCAAGCCGAGCTTAGGTGTATGGACCGCAGAATGCATAGAGAAAGTGCGATACCAATTCTTTAGGGGATTTTAAGGATTTTCCTCGATTTGAAGTTTGATATGAGGAGTCAGTATATTAGACTTGCAAAAGGAGGAAGTATGATAATAATGAGCTCATACGGTCAACAGAATGTCAAGGTGGACAATTTTCAGCAGTAACAAATTGCCCCCAAAGTGCAAAGTCCTAATAGATGGAAGTATAGTCCGTCATATATGAAGAGTGCGCATTTATCATTTCAAAGATCATCCCTGTGGACACCTACTGCACTGTGAAACATTCAATGCAAAAATATATACATGTATATGTCATCACCGAGGTAGGCATTCCCATACTCGCATAAAGAACTAACTATAAACTAATCGAAATCGTTCGACACAGAATGATTTTGAATACATCATAGTACAAATATGTGTAGACACAGATGGACACAAACCTATCCGTTTATCAAAAGTCTACCGTATAGATGACAACAAAATTCCTCGTGTACTGGATGGTGAAAACTAGATCTCGTGGTCTTCTGATTTCCGTATCTCGAACTGGAAGACGATTCTATCCATGTGAATGAATGTATTGAAGTCGAACATGGTAGAAACCACTTGATTACCAATTAATGATGTGAACTCGTTAACAAGTGTGAGAGAAAACCACCAATGTCAATGGCTCTCAAAGTACTCACAAGATGTACTCCATGGAATGTGAATGAATGAGCTGAAGTCGAATATTTCACGGAGTCATTCGATCGAAGGTCATTAATGTAACCTCGTCGTCGAAAGCGAGAAACTCGCTACTGAGGCATGCAGATTTTCAAGGTACCGACGATTTCCGGATCAACTTCCTAGATAACAAATACAAGCCGATAGAAAGCGATCTGTCGTAGGCAAGCCCACAACACGAAATCATAGATCAAGTTTTGAAAATATGTTGGCAAGGACCGACTCAGGATGGTCAACATGTGATGACAGAGTATTTTGGTGTATGAATGGTTTTGTTTGAGAACCGTTCTTTGGACACATAACGACACCGCGTATACTGTGACAATTGACTCAAAGCTAATACCCGTAAACCGGCTGAAAATTTTCAATGTGGTTTGATTAACTCGTTAAGCAAAGGATTTCCCAACCCAGGTGAATATAAGTGTCGTGTCCAAGAGTGGTCGACCGAGTTTTCGGACAATTTTAAAATACAACAAACATGCTCATTTTTCTTCCCCCACCATTTCCTCGGCAAGTACCTCTTTATTTTTGACAAGCTTCGAGGAGGACAACATTTGTTTGTTATGCTTTTCCGTAATCACCCTTCTCAGTGAGTCCAACTTAGTTTAAAATCCGAACCCTAAGAAGGAGTGGTTCGGTTCGTTGAAAAAAATTAAACAGTCCTTTACTCATAAGTTTTAACGAGTCCAAGATAGGAGAAACTCGTGTTTTTCAGTTTGGGAGTCGAAGAAAAACTTAAGAAAACTCCATGAGTGTTCTTTTTCGTAATTAGTCTTCTTAAGTCCTAAAAAGGATAAAATAATGCGGAGAGAACTCTATTGACCGTATTTAGTCAACGTATACCTTTTTCGTAAATAGTCCAGACTTTCACTCCGTAAAAGGGGTAAACTTATACTCGAAGGGACGATCGTTCATTTACTTTAACGAGTTTGAATAGTCAAGTACTCGACATATTTTCATATTTAGAGAGTCCGAAAAGAGCTTAAAGAGGACTCATTTCGCTTTTTCGTAAAATTTTTTGAAAGAGTCCGAAAGTGATAAAAGTATGCTCTTTGTTGAAAAATGATTATTTCACCTCGAAAAACTCGTCGTTATCAAAACTCAAAACATTACACATACCTCCGTTTAAGATAAATAAAAATGCTTTCAAAAATATCCCTTTTAAAGTGAAAATAAATAAATTTACAATTCATTCATTCGAAAACTTATAAAAAGGACTTTTTCTATTTCATTTTTACCGTTCGCCTTGCAGAGTGAAAAGTAAAAAGCTTTTGGATAAAAAAAGGGGAAGTTCCCGTGAAGATTCTCGAAAATTCAACCGTTGGAATCGAAAATCGTCAAATTTCGGTAATCCACAACCTCCTTATCTTGTTTTTCATCCGTTTAAAAATTGTTTAGGTTTTTAGTTTGATTTTTTTTAGGCAAAAATAGGTCAAAAAATGCGCCTCGCGGGTCCGCAGCGGGACACAAATGTCATGGGACTCGATTTTTCTGAACCGGAAAAACCTGGGGTGCCGCACCCGACACACACCTTGCGTGCGGAGCTACGCTCTGTTTACAAGGGGCGGGTGCGGTGCACCACATGTTAAAATTCAAGCACAGTTTTCTCAAAAATTTAAAAGTTTTCAAATGAAATCATGCTAATATGCCTTATTTTATGTTGCAGGATTAACAAGATGCTTATTTGGCGAGAAAGGGAACATGAGGATGTGGATGAAGCTGCAATACCTCCATTTGCCCACACAAAGGGCATTAAAAGCGTGTCGCTTATACAAATTCTCGGGGCCATCTCCTGCATGAGGGCACAAGTGAACTCTTAACATGGTTGGTAGACAGATGGCATGTGAGGACCGTTGTTTTCATTGGTGGCCACCGGCTCGAAATTGAGTCGGAGGATATATACTTTTTAATTCGTTTGTTCAAGAGGGGTTAACATGTATCTTTGTTTGGGACTAGGCCGTGTGGCTTAATCACGTTAGTCTTCAACTTCGACCTTGCGATGATCAGCAGATTTTTCGGACAAACGGATTGACATAAAACATATCATCCGTCCAATCGAAAGTTATAGCATTCACCGGTGTTACCAAACTATGTGGGAGTGCCGCGCTCACATGTAGCTACCGGTTCCCAAATGCGCATTGCTGTGGACCTGCTTTTCGTGGCACCATCTTCAATCGGTGCGAAGCCGTGCTGGCAAATATAAAAGGCCAACTTACCAGAGCAAAAACCGGAAACTAAAAAACTTCTTTGGATATGGTCTCCATTGTCGTTTCTTTTCATGGAGAGGGTCCTCGGCCTAGCTCTGCTGCAGTATTTCACTTGATGCCGTCGACTTCGAGAACCAAGAATGGTTCGCTGGTCCGCGCTGATGGCTCGCTGCGGCTATCGAGGGCGCCGAGATTGTACGATTTCCCCGTTTCATATTTTCAATGGGTCGGATCGCCAACTTTTTACGATAGAGGATTTTCCATATGCAAGGATAGATTTCCGCGAGATAGAGAGATGTCTCTCTCATAGGAACAATGTGATGATTCAAAGTAAAACATTTTTCAACGTTTGCTAAGTTCTAAATTTTTTATTTTTTTTATCGTCTTAGAAAAATTAATAACCAAAAGTTTTTAAATACGTATGTGGGTCCACAACGTCCAGCCTCATCTCCAACCTTCGAGAGGAGGCAACCAGCTTGCGCCCCCGCACCCGCCCCCCAAAGTTGTTAACCCCGCAGGAAATTTTGACCGATTTGGAACATCATCTAGAGCACTTGACTCTAGACATACCGCAGACGAGTATAGATGATATTCCCTTCTGTGCTTCAAAGATATGTGATTGGAGTCCTGTGACCTTTCGTATGTCTTGGCGGTGGCAGTCGAGTGCGCTGTTTTCTATCGAGATCATCATCGCTGATGAGATGATCATGTAGACTCATTTTTGTACTTTTGTGTTACCACTTTGCCGATCATAAGGTGTTTCCAACTCATGATCGAAGACTTATGTATATTTTTTTGAAACACACTTATGATATATATCACTATTTCGACTCGCTATCTCGCGTACATAAATGAATGTTTCTCTTTTGTTTTAACGTTTTTAATTATTGCAAATGTCTATTTATCATACTAGAAGCAATTGAATCGCTAATGTATTTAAACGTCTTGGAATATGCCGATATTCAATGTAATCAAACTCACGTTCCAAGAGAGACGAACTCTCAAAAATAACCGTAATAACACCGGATTTCTAATGGTATAGACCCCGTTAAGCCGTAATACAACAAGTTCGTAATCCAACCTTACAATCAAAACTCCGAATTCCAAATGATATGGACTCGTATAATAACTCAATCACCGCACTATACTCGGCAATGTTATTTGTTGTTTGACCAAGGCTTACCCCATGCATGGATACTAACTCGTCGAGGGTGAATAGATAACCTAAGTCGCGGAAGAAATGTTCAAAAGCGTACTACGACAAGCACCAATGCTGAAACCAATGTAGGTTTGAAGAGACGTCGACATCCGCAATATCAAGAGCAAACTCGTATACAAATATAGTGAAAAACACACTTAAACTAGGCACACTTTTAATCTAAAACACACCAATGCGTAAAGAAATCTAAAGCTAACAAAAATCTCCACACCTTGTTTAAGCGTAATATTCCTTGGGATAAAGCCCATTTCCTCAAGTTTATCTAAAGCGATACCATCAAAATCCACTAACTCATAGGCTCCTTGCTAACTTTCGTTTCACAATGTAAGGACCATGCCACATAGGCACGAATTTTCCAGCCTCCTAGCTTGTCGTTAGCTTGATCATAAAGTAAAACTAGGTTCCCTTCTCGAAAAATTTCTCGAGGGGTCACATTTCTATCATACCTAGGCTTTTATCCTTTTAACATGAGCCTCGTTTGCTATTGCAGCACTTCGCCGATTCTCATCTAATTGGGCCAAGTACAATAAACGTTTTTCCTCTTCGACGTAGCCGGGAAGTAATTCTATGGCTAATTTTAATGACGGTATTTCGTATTCAATTGGTAGCACAAACTTTCTAAACCGTAAACTAGTTGAAAAGGAGTGAAACCCGTTGATGTTTTGACCGAGGCTCGATATGCCCAAAGTTACCGAAAATAACATGGAATGCCAATTCGTCTTGTGAATACCAATGATTCGTTTAATCATGGTGACTAAAACTTTATTAATAGCTTCAACCAGGCTACTTGCTTGTGGATAGTACAAGAGGAATTATCGTGGCGTAGGCCAAGTTGTTCTCGTTAATTCACCATCATGATGTTCCGAAAATGACTTCCATGATCCGTAATAATAGCTTGAGGAACACCAAACCTAGCAATTATGTGATTGAACACGAATGTTGAGTGCAGTGCCAGCCTTGCCGAATATGCAGGCATCGCCGCCCATTTCTAGTCAATCTACAAGCCGAGAATATTATAGGCATGCCCCTACCGAGTGAGGGTTACATGTGATAAAATCGATACCCCATTTTGCAATGGACCAACAAAGAATTATAGGGTGAAGAGAGCGGTGGCGCGCGCATTTTTCATCAAAAATTTTACGCTGTGGTATTTCCGAACCGCATAAATGCAATCTTTAAATAATGTTGAAGGAATAACTCGCACGCAATATCTTTTTTCGCGTTGGCATACTCGTACATATGACCGCCTACACGTTCCGTAATGACAAGCCATTGAGTACCTTTTCAAATTTTCTTCATGAGTTAAACAACGTCGGAAAATGTAATCCGCTCCGTCGATAAAGAGTATCACCAATGATGTTATATTGTTGGGATTGGAAGCGCATTTTCCGTCAAAGTGAGTTCCGTGAAATTTCAGGCCGAAAAAGATTGGGTTTGGAGATATACAATAATATCCCCATACCATGGATCACACTGACAAGAAACAAAGATTCGTCCACAATGGACTCTTCGCCACTCAAGCTTCAATACCGAGAGAGGGAAAAAATCACACATTAGTTCGCAAAAAACCAAAGATTTCTTTGCCTTGGATTTTTCAAACTCCAAGTCAAATTCTTGTAGGATAACTATCCATTTAGAATATTTGGCCCCTAGTAATTGTCTGGTCAAAATATACATCATAGGGTTGCAATCGTAAATTACCGTGGTTTTACGTAACAATATGTAATGTCGAAAAACGTTGATGCCTTGAACAATGCCAAGGCCACCCCTCCACATGTATATTTGATTTCGGGCCGGATTCAAATTTCTCACTCAAGATAACAAATCACATGTTCGTTGTGAGATTCATCCTCCTCAACTAGCACCATCCCAATAGTGGAATGAGTATGTCGAGATATAGAAAGTAATCCCGTTGTAGTTGGGAGGATGCACACCCGTGCATGGGTCAACGCGTGTTTAAGTGCATCAAAAGATCGATCAGCGACCGCGTCCCAAAAAGAACTAATGTCTTGTTTCAACACCTATGTAAAAACCCTTGCAAGCTCCCGCATAGTTCCTCGAATAAATCTACGTAAAAAGTTTGCTTTCCCCCGCAAACTCGGGAGTTGGCGCAACGTCGAAGGAGGAGGCACGAACAATAGCTTCGACCTTCGAAGGGATCAACACGTACGTCTGATTTTGAGACAACAAATCCCAAGAACGAATTCGATTCTACGAAAACACATTTATGCGGATTCAACTCATCCGATAATGCCGACATCTCATAAAATTGCTCTTAAATGAGTGATGGTCGGCCCTACGTGATGAATGAGCAGTAAATCATCAAGATATGGTTGAACAATGTGCTTAATGTCATGAAACGCATAAGACATGGCCCGTTGAAAAGTTGCTCAGTCAGTTTTAAGTCCAAAAGGTAGTTTACAATAGGCAAATGTTCCCATGGACAAATGAAAGCCGTTTTAGGTTGATCCTACAGGAGTATGTTTATTTGATTGTATTTTAAAACCATCCATAAAGGAAAATAGTTCACTTCAAAGACAATCGTCGATTATCCGATCGATATAGGGAGTTGGATAATTGTCCTTTGGACACGCTCGATTAATATCCCTATAATCGATACATACTCGTATCGTTCCTTGTTTTTAGTCACGGTGGAAAATATTCGATACCCAATCCGTTAAAGGAATTGGATAACGAACTCGCTCAAGTAATTTTTCAACTTCAGATTTTATAGCAGCTTTTCTAGGATGTATTTGACGTAATCGTTGACGGTCATGTTTAGCATCCGGCAAGTCTTAATTTCATGTACTACGATCGATGGATCAATTCTCGGCATTTCTTCGTAAGACCAGCAAAACACGTCACGAAATTCTTGAAATAGGGCTTTATAAGTCTCAATTTCTTCGTCCGAACAACAAGCACCTATATGAATGTTTTCAATTATTCCTGTGCTCTTGACTGAAATGTCAATTGGAACCGGTTTCTAGATATATTTTCTAGAAATTTAACCTTAATCAAATTTTTCAATGGATTCCGAGGTCTTTGGCATATTCAGCAGAATATTGAAGCGAAATCATTTTCAAAAATGATCTAATTCGGTAAGAATGAAGACCCATGATGGAGATCTTCCCATGGTAAATCATCACCGTACAAAGACTCACGAATTTGCTCATCCGTATGAACAATTTCGAAAAATGTCGTTGTGTCCGAACTAGAAATAGAAAGTGATTCCTCTTGATCCCATTCATTGGATCAATTTTGGTTGAATAGTGTTATGTTGGAAAAAGACTCAGACAAATGGGTGCACGCAATTTCAAATGGACTCAAGGGCATCACGCGATCAAATGAGTCAATCTCTGATTCCGAAGGTAGTATCCAAGGATCATCAAAATCAAGAACCGATTTTAAATCATATGAATAGTTGCCGTAGAAGACGATACGTTGGGAGGAGGAAAGCAAAAAGTTCCGGTAAACTGCATCTTTAATCAAACCTACCTCCCAACATCCTTATAAGAGATAGTCGTTTTACCAACATGTCGGGATTACTTTCGTAGAGGTCGGGTCTCGACGAAAATAAGTTAACCGATCTATTGTCACGATCCTTCCTTGATATGGAAATTTTATAAGTCGAAAGACCGAAGAGACAAATGCTACCATAGCATAAGACCAACTACGACCCAGAAGGTTGTAATCTAAAGGCATCAACCACTTCCACATCTAGATTAACAATTTTCCCTTCAACCCCTATGGGTAAACTCGCAAAATACCAAGGTTGAAAACCTCGACCATCAAAAGCTTTTAGAATCGCTGAGATTGGTTAAGTGTAGGAGAACCAAGAGATTTCAACACCTAAGCGATAATACACGTTGAAGCTCCCTCATCAATCACAACCGAAAATAGGTCTCGTTGACTAACACCGGAACTGGAAAGCCATTTGATGAGGAAGACGTGGTGTACTAGTTTCTAAATCGAAGATTATAAGGTTAGAATCATTAACATCAACAGCTCCTATGGCACAATAACAATTTACGTCATGGCCGACACGACTGCAGCACTTCTGTGCCGACATTGTCAAGGAGAAATAGCTAAATCTTCAACAATGTTGTACTCCGAGTGCCTCTCGCATGTGGATTGAAAGCTGACGACGAAGAACACCCTTAGCAAAGTGCTTGATTATCAAGTCCGGATTTTGTTTCTATCCGTAGCGGACCGGAAACAGGAGAGTTGTATTTGATGCGTTGGCATTGGAAGACTCTCCTTGCTATCAACGGGATTCTTAGAACCGTAATCTTGCGATCGCGTCGCAACCCTTATATGAGAGCATCATCATAGTAGGCTCTTCTAAAGTGGTCGAGGAAGAACCAATCATCTTACTATCTTGAACCGGAAAAGGATCCTTCAAGACAAAGAAAGTTGTTGCGATCCTTTAATGAGTTTCCTCGTAACCTCTTCTCGATATGGGCATTCTTTCGTGAAGTGATCTTGTTCACAAAATGAAGCAAGGATAACGAGGTTTACGTTTCTCATCATTGGATTCTTCTATCCGTTTCTTTCGAATTTTTCTTGTTTTTTATTCCTCCCTTTCTTTTTACCACCGGTTTTTGATTTTGCCGTAGATGTTTCTTAACGACATGAATATCGTTAAACTTTCTTGGAGAGGATTCTCCTTCGGGGAATCGCAGTTATGATTGGAGAAGAATTCTTTGAAGATTTATTCTTACTTTTGGAACTAACCGTACCAATCATACCGTCGCCGGCATGAGACCCCGAAGGAGGAGCGCAATTTGACCTTGTTTGGGTAAATCCGGGAATTTTTTCATGTAAGTACCCGATCGCGTATAAACGAGGTCTAGGCATCGAGCCCGAGAAAATTACTTGCTCTTCGCAACGACACCACCCTTAGCTACATCTTCGTTGATCTTAGGCGTAATGATTTTACAAACCACCGCTAAAATTTGATCCGGAATATAGACCTTCACCAATCACCGTCACGTCACTCATGAATATGATCGAAATATACGTGGACGTAGATTGTTTTAGTGAAGTTAACAATTTCGTGCCATTGTCGTATCTCGATGTGCAACTGGAAATGAGTTAAGAAAGATGTTGCTAATCGACCGAAATTATGAAACGAGCCTCGTGGCAACTCAATGTACCATTTGGTCGCAAGACCTGCGAGTGTCCTTTGAAAAGACGTAAGCGAATCGAATCATCAACAATAGAATTAGATGCACACCAAAGGTGATAAGTCATCACATGATTTGATGGATCCTCTCCCGACTTACCTTCAAATTTTGCATGTCACCTGGCAACTTATGAGGCATTGACTACCAGCTTCGATAATAGAAAATAGGATCATTAGTAAGGCGCGTCAACTGGGTAAATCCAAAGTTGCAATGAACGGTGGAATCGGACGCCTGCTAGGGTCACGAAAACCTTGAGAAGCCAAAGCAGACCAGAGGCGGATACCCAGGATAACTAGGAATTGATTAGTATTGGGTATTGTATAACCTCCCTGGAGCAATCCGTGGATGAATTCCGACCATACCGAGGTTGTTGACAAGTATAACTCGTGCATGGTCGGTAGCTCGATTCTCGAACATAGGGACCGTATTGCTACCGTCCTTGGTACGGTTGATAAGTAACCGAGGTTGACTCGTAACAACCGGTACTTGTACCGGATTGTCTCCGTTGTGCAGACCGAATCAAGAGTCCGAGTTGTAGGCCCCGACCGAGGCAGAGACTCGAGGGATTTGCCCTGGACAGCGTGACAGGCCGAACTCGGGGGACACAAGACACCTGCAAATAGGTAACAAAGTCAGCCGTACGTCAGGCAGCCAGCTAAGGCCGCCTGGGGCGGGAATCGAGGTGTACCAGGGCCCGCCCGCTGAACCGAACTAGGTGCGGTGGAGTTTGAATAGCCGGGTCGACTGTGCCGCCGAATTGAACTGCAAACCATTGGTCGACCGAAAGTTGATAAGGTATCTCCGCACATTAGGTCGCAAAGGTCGTTGATAGTTGGGACCCGATCCGACACCATCATTCCGGGGTACTATCCCGTAGAAGG
Organism: Pinus albicaulis; assembly: GCA_034641835.2. Taxonomy (NCBI): domain Eukaryota; kingdom Viridiplantae; phylum Streptophyta; class Pinopsida; order Pinales; family Pinaceae; genus Pinus; species Pinus albicaulis. The sequence goes on along the minus strand of JAXQQM020072228.1, from coordinate 8,385 downwards.
CTGAACGTAAGGACCAAAACTCCGGTTGGAACGAGGGTTGGATAACAAGGTAAAGTTCCGGTTCCTCGAATAGATGGTCGACTTGCTGGGCCGCCGGGTATCTCAGATTGGCATCGCCTTGAGGTTGACAACCTTGAGGCACGCATCGAAGTCGTGGGTTGTTGAGGACCCCGAGGAGCATATTGAGAGTTTGGGAAGCCGACCTTGAGGGAATGCATCGTCCTTGGGGTTGGTAACCTCGAGGTATGTATCGTCCTTGGGGCTGCCCCCCAACAATATTGATCCGCGCTTGTCCCCGAGAAAAAGCCACCTTGAGGTTGAGCCCCGGTGGTAAATCGATCGCCTTTGAGCTGAGGATTAGGGAGTATTACCGTAAATCATAAAAACTTTCTCTCGCGTTCGACGTTTCAATTTTAAGTCCACCAAGACCAGATGATAACACATTTTCGACAAAGTTGAGGAGTCAAGCCCCGAGAAAGTACCGTACAAAGATCGATATCCCGCAGAACAAGGACCACCATGTAAAAAAGATTCGTGCGTTTGCGAAAACATGGACGACTCTCCACTCATAATAGATGACGATAGTAACCTCTCGGGTGTAGGATGGAATGGAGCTCGAGGTGGATAAAAAGTAAGACCCGGATTCTCTAAAAAACCGCTAAAGAAAGACATTTGTGGATTAGGTTCGAATAGGGCCGTAGAAAATGGATTCACGCTCCTAAGATTTAACGATTGAGGGGAGTTGGGAAGAGATATGTTCGTCCGGATTAGTAAGTTCTTCTATAGAAATTAGCCCAGAAGGAAGATTTTCGCATCAAGATATTTCTAACCCTTGGTGAACCGTATCGCTAGTCATGAGATAACCGAAGATGTTTTCAATACGAAGATTCAAATGTGCCCGCAGATTTCGTGTTCGTCGTATAATTCTCCCCGTAGGAGAAATATTTTCAAAGGACTTCAGAACCGAACCTATTTCTGAATATATTCGTTGTAGAATTCTGATGATCGTGATGTATCACAACAGCGTAGCTTTCAGCTTCGTTGATCTAATTTACGGCTACCGTGGTGGTACCGCAGCCCGAAGCCCTTCTAAATGACCTCGGTGTAAATTCGTGGGTTTCCTTGTATTCTCCGGATTGTCTCGGGCAATTCCGCCACGATTAAAAATTATCTAATCACACGCAAACAAAGAAAAATTTCAAGGAAAACACCTAAATTCTCTAAGAAACAAACAATTGAATCATTTGCTTAACAATATAAGAGTTCAAATCACACACAAACAGTAACTTTCCGTACTAAAAACACTAGTTGGTGATGAAATCCAACTTAGTATAATTTTAACACGAAAAGGGCGGTTGGAACAGTTACCCCGACAACCTGCTTAATGAAACAGACCGGTGCAAGTTTCTCCACTATACCATCTCGAGTGAAGATAACCCTCCGGAGAGTCCAAGTGAGTCTAGCCGACGTCTGTTCCAGGTACAGTGGGATCTTCCCTCCATCGTCACCTTAGGAAAGAATCCTATAGATTATAGCCACTAAGGTTACCAACTGAAACAAATATACCTGGGGGAACAGTCTACGATCCGACACACACGCAAGGGCAGAGTAACAAAGCTCAATCCCCTTGAAGGCTCCTTGAAATAATCCAAGGTTTACCGACAATTGACCCCTGGCTCCTCGACAATGGTCTATCCGAAGTTTACCGTTGTTAATATGTGTATATCTTCTATTGTTCCCAATGAGGAAGGATTGATTACCCCACCGGTTCAGATATGATCTCATGCTTGACTCCTTTAGGAGGAGCTTCCCAGAGCATAGATGCAACAATTGGAATTTCTTCCTACCGCAAGATTTGTCTACTTGTTTGTTTTAGCTATCTTGGAGAGTTAATTACTCCCTACTCCAAGATACTAGCCTAAGCTATGTTGGTGATAAGAGCCTTAGAAATAAAAGATTACTAGATGAATTTTAATTAAGCGTTACTTTTATGAGCTGTTTCTTAAGTCAATGGGTGCGGAAGTGAAACTTTGGATGATGTGAAGACTCGATTTCCAAAAAACACTAAAATGCACCTAGAATGATAATCAATTCTTTTTCTTTCAATGAACTTCTATCTAAGAAAGAGTTGGAGAATGCAATTCTTTTAATAAACAATTCCTTCTTTAAACATGAAGAATGATTGAAAGAAAATATTTTGTCTTTTCAACGATGATATATATCAAGCTCATAACAAAATCCTTTTTCTTTCGAAACTTGAAGCTACAAAACAATTTTCCTCCGAAAGAAAGCTATAAAAATTAAAAAACTACTAAAAACTACAAAATCTAATCTTGAGAACTATGATTTTAAACAATCTAAATTGAGTAAAAGCTTTAAGATTTTTGAAGAATGTTTTCCTTAGTTGTTCAGCAAGCTAAGAGTCTATTTGTTTAGAATAACAAACAGATCAAAAACACTCAAAATATGTTTTTTTTTTTTATAAAAATGAAATTCAAAACTTTCAACCAAGTTTTTTCGAAGATTCGCAAAGAAACAAAAGGCTCAATTTCTCAATAAAGGATGTTTTCACAATCAGGTCGGATTCAAAAAGACAAAAAGAGATCAATGTAATCTTAGATACTTCAAACTGTCAAAGCGTTGAATCGCTACAAAGACCAAGTGAAAAAACAATCCAAAATGCAAAATCTTCTAGAAAATCATCAAAACATCAATACTGTTGGAGTTCATTTACAAAAAATTCTTGACAGAAACAATAATCAATCTGGGCAGAAACCAAAGAGCTAAAAATAAACTAGAGAAAGAAATCTAGAGGTTTTCTAAAAATTTTACAGGGTCCGCAGGCAACCAGTATTGACAGGTGCGGTCCCGCACTGTATTCTTCACAGAAAGTGCGAACATGCCCGCACTGTCAAAATAAGCCAGAGTGCGGTCCTAGGAAAAATTATAGAAAAACTTAAAATATTTCTAAATTTTCAAAAACAGGGAAAATCTAAATTACCCAGACAGATATGTATCAATCAAAAACCAGGAAAAAATGTTTCCTCAAGTCAAAAATAAAAGAGAACAAAAAACAACAAGTTCTTTCCCCAGCGGAGTCGCCGTTTTGTTGTGTAGATTAATCCGTCTTGCTGACAAGACCGATCTCTCTAGTACTAAAAGTAACTAGCAACAAACAGCTAATTATACTAATCTCTCTCTAAGCATACAAGATTCATAAAAATGCTATATAGGTGTAAGACCTACCTTATGTCCAGCGCTTGCTTGATCTCGTTGAAGTCCTTCCCGTGCACTTGAAAGAACGTTCTTCGTGAATCTGCAGTCACAAACAAGCAAAAAGATTACATAGCACATGTATAGACATTATTATAAATCTTACTCATCATAATGATCAAGGAATTTATGAAATAAACCATGAATAGACAGTTTAATGAGAGAAATGAGTATATTTGTATTAACTTCAAATAAAAGAAAACCTTTACAACCTGTGCCTTGATGTCGTGCAGGTCCTCTTAGGGTCCGAAGCAGGAATCTCTTCTACTTTGACAAGCATTGCACTCTTTGAACCAAGACGGATAGAGACACAGCAGTCGACAAGCACGGACGGCAGGAGCACCACGGCGGACGGCAGGAGCACCAGGGCGGCCGGCAGCAGCAACAGAGCGACAACAATCACAAACAACGAAAGGCGCGCGAAATGAAAACTATAAATTCACGGGCGATTTATTTATAGAAAATAGTTCAGCCGAACTTTTTTAGAAGTTCGGCCGAACTTTATAAGAAATTTCGGCCGAACTATTAGAGAGTTCGGCCGAACTTTGTAAAATGTTCGGCCGAACTATTGTTGAAAAAAATTTCGCACCCTGATTCTCACAAAAGTGTAACCCAGCTTCACGTTTCCGCCCTTAGTTGAGTACCCAAACAAGAAAATAATTCCGTCCAAACATTTCCAGTAAAAATGGGATCTTTTTCGCTTACAATAATATTTGGGTATCCATGTAGCTTTTGAATTGTTTCCATAAATATAGTATAAACTGTACTTGCTTTAAATGGATGAGATAATGCAAAAAAGTGTGCATACTTGGTAAGTCTATCAACTACCACCATTATGACACTCTTTCCTTCGGACTTATTGTTACACCATTTTTTGGTCATCTAACTTATTATCATTAGATGGACCCAAGTACACCATGTAAGACCAGTTTTACCCTAAGTAAAACCACTTTCACTATGTTAAAACAGGAAACCCCAAAAGGAATATTAAACAAACCCATATTTGTTTGATTTTCCTCATGGAATAATTAATTAAACCATAATTTAATTATTATTCCTACCATGTTTAACTCAAAATCAAAGAAATTAATTAGATAAACCTTTATTTATCTTATTAATTTCTAGGAATAATTATTTAAATCTGTTTAGATAATATTCCTTGTTAAATATGACCAAATCACCCACAAATAATTAAATAAATCATTATTTATTTGATTATCTTCCAACCACTTCCTTAAAAAGATAAATAAATCATTTGCTGGATTTATTTTTGACTAATCAAGGGATTTGACCCAAGTCAAAAACCCTTTCCCTCCAAAAAATATAATAAAATATTCCATAAAAGGTGGATCTAGATTTGGTTAACATTATTTTAATCATGCACCAAGATCTAGAATGACCCAATATTTTGTTATAAATAGGAGGGTTTTTCCTACCATTCCTCACCTTTTGTTGCCTATTAGATCACTCTAGATCTATACACTTGGTCACCATTTTTCTGCCATTTGCTGTGAGAGCTCCCTTTGAGTTCCATTCTTTGTGTGGGTTTTTCTACACCAACAACAGAGAGAGATTTTAGATCTGAAGTGCTGAGGACTTCCAAGAACCCATCCCACTGAGGAGAATTGGATACGCCTTCTTGTTTTCCTCCTAGGTGCCCCGTAATATAAAAAATTCTTTCAAAATCGTGTTCTTGTCTTGTCCGTTGGATGCATGGAGCAAAACCTTTACTTTACTGCTTAATGTCTTTCCATTTATAGATCTGGTTGTTGCAGCATTTTTATTACTAACCGCAGATCTGAAGATATTTGGCAGCCATTATTGTTGTTAGGGCTATTAGTTATGCGTAGCTAAAGTGGTCCTTTTTCGTACGCTTCGACGAAGGATTCATACTAACAAATGGCGACTCCACACGGGTTTTAAATTACGACCGCTGTCGTTTTTCATTTTCCTGCATATCCAGCTACTTCAGGCCCTGGGGCTTCTTTTCAGCTCCTTAGTTTTCCTCTTTTTTAGTCATTTTTCTCACATAAAACCCTAAAAATTCCAAATTTCTAACTTCCGTGTGTTTCTGGCCCTATTGCGCAGGTAAGCGGCACCAGCCGCAACTGAGACGGCAACTTTTCTGAAAATTTGCCGCCGAGATAGCCGGAACAGGGGGTCGCACTTTTTGGCCCATAACCTGCGACCTGGACCTCCAGGTCGCACTTTTCTCGCGACTCCGCACTAGAAATGTGTCGGGAACCGCGACCGCCGCTTTTCAGTTGATTTTCCGCAATTTTTCCGGGGTTTTTCTCGTTACCTTCGTCGTGTCCTCCACCTCTCGTTTTGTACCGTTCGACCAAGTTTTGATCCGTTTTTACTCATCTATGCGAACTCATTCCCTTAGGGCTTTATTACCCTCCACTTTTTGTGGAAGAGTTTTTTTTTGTTTCGCCGTTTGTTTTTTGCAGCTTCACTTTTCCGTATCCGTTACCTCCTTTCGTATCCTTTGCAATCAAATTTCTTTCTTCCTTTCAAATCACCGTCGTTTTGTATGGACCTCCTTTGAAGGCCTCTGCCTTGCCCCTCCGGTTCTTTGCTGATTTCTTCCCTTTTTCCAGCCACCTTGCCTCTGTCTCTTGGCTGTGATCTGCACCTCTTTTCAGCAGCTTTGTCCTCTAGATCCCTGTCCCCTTTGACCTTAGATCTATTGGCCCCTTTTCCGTGTGTTTTACATAGTTTTTCCCTTTCTTTTCAGCATAGTTTTGAGAGACCCCCCTTCTTGGGCTAGATAGATGCACAAGTAGCTATTATTTTTCTGTTATTTCAGCATTATATTCTGTTCTCTGTAGGTTTATTTTCAGCTACGCAGCACACTTTTTTCTTGCTCTCAAAACGGAAAGGGTTTAAAAATTACAATTAACGCACGCCACACACTGACCCTAAGCGAAGAAGCGCCTGGTTAACACCGCCCGGCAAAGACTCTAAAATCAATTGTCACTGCACCTTATCTGCCCTTGACCTTACTTGATTTTGTCCCTTTCTGCCCCTGTCGGTTTCCTTCTTCCTGTCATCATTGCTTCCCCAAGGCGCCTTTCCCGGAGACTTCTTGGCCTTCACCCTCAATTTCCGGTTGATCGACCTGCTCCGCACCGCCGTCGTCGAGCCAGTCCGCACTCCGACTCCTCCCCTGATTCATCGGGTCCTCCTTCTCCTCCTGGTTCTCCCCCTGTCACCTTCACTATGTCTGGTCCAGGGCCTAACGCTAGCGGTTCTCCCGGCCCCAATGCCGGCCCTACTACTAGCGGAACCGCCACAGGAACTACCCCGGCCACCCCTGTGCTGCCGTACATTGCAGGCCTCAGCCTCCCCGATTTCCATCAGCTGATCAATGACCCCATTCACCACAATGCTAACTGGCCCGCTATGCCAACCAAGCTCCCCTCAGACATCCCTAAGTTTGAGGGCCTTAATGGAGAAGATCCAACCAATCATGTCCGATCTTTCCATATGTGGTGTTCCTCCAATTCCATTACCGATGACTCCATCCGTCTTCGTTTGTTCCAACGCACGCTTACCGACGAAGCTTCTAAATGGTATGTTGAACAAGCCACCTCTACCCATACCACCTTTGAGACTCTTGCCCAAGCCTTTTTGTCGTACTTCCAGCTCCCCCTCCGATACGATACTGGCACGGAGCTCTTGACTTCCTTTAAGCAAGCCTCTTCAACATGCCTTTCCGCCCATGTTCAGGAATGGCGACGAAGACGGAGCTTATGTCGAGCCCCTCCCTTCGAAGATCGGGTTTACATGGACTGGTTCCTGCGCACCCTTCTCGCTCCCATCGGCAAAGATGTCGCCTCTCATTTTCCTCAAACTGAAGAAGCCGCCCTCCAAATAGCCTTGAAATATGACCTGATCTACGCTCAATCTGGTTATGTTTATACCGTTCTTCCTGACATCCCCAGGCCCGGTGGCGCTAACGCCCCGGGGGCATCTCATTCCGCCGACGGTATCGTTGGAACCCTTTCCCATCCATACGCTCAACCTCCTATGGGCTATGGTCCCCCTCAGGGAGGGGCCAGCTCCTCCGGCACTCTTCCCCCTTTCGGTAGCATGTATCCAGGATACGGCATACCTCCTCCCTTTGCCCAACCTCCTGCTTACCCCAATGTTGCCCAACCCAACCATTACCCTTATCCGCAGCCTGGTGCGCCAGCTCCTCCAGCATATGCGCTTCCTCCTCCCTTACCTCCTCAACCCCCGCACCAGCACCTACAGCCCCCTCCAGGGCAAGTATTTGCACAACAGGGCGCGACTAATCCCCCTTCTTCCCAACGAAGGCGGAGAGGCAACCAAAACCAATCTGCCCCTGGTACCCGAGGACCCAATTCTGGTGTGGACCCTAACACTGGCAACCAGCAACAGGGCATTCAGCCTAAGCCAGACAGGCTGCTTCGCACAAACAAGCCTTGTTCGTGTTGCGGTGTTTATGGTCATTACACCCACGATTGTCCCCTCTTACCCCAAATGCGGCAGATGTGGGAGTCTCAAGCCACATTGCGCGGACAACACGCCTCCCCTCATGCTCCTCCTAATGTGGCCACTACCCAGCCAGCTGTGTTTACTGATCCTTTCCCTCAGCAAGGATTCGTGGCTACCCAACCGCCCGACAGCCAGGTAGCCGCCCCCCCTTCCCTTTCTGGTTCCTCTGATTACCACATCCTTATGATGCACTCCGATCCTAACCCGCCCGTCGATCTTCACCTTCAAACTCGGTCTCGCCAGTACTCCAAGCCTCCTGCTCAGTCTGCTCCTGAGCCTCCTTCTTCAGGTTCTCCAGAGCCTCTTTCGTCACCCAATGGCCCCTTACATATCCCTCAACCAAAAGTTGAGGTCCCTACCAAGATACCTAGGGGCCCACTACGTCGAAACGCTGCTCCCAGTCGAGCTGCCCATTCATACAGCATAGTAGATGATTTGGCGCAATCCCCTGCTGCCATTTCCACATTGGAGCTCCTTCAGTCGTGCCCTTCCCAAAAGAAGGCTCTACTATCTGTCGTGGGTGCTGTAGATCCTGCTGATGACCAAATGATTGTTTTCGACGCCACTCAGTCGGACCATCCTCCT
>JAXQQM020065787.1:0-63677 GCA_034641835.2 Pinus albicaulis | reverse complement strand
TAAATTTTTTTATTACCCTATGATATTATTAATAAATTTTTAATTATTTTTATTAATAAATTTTATATTCATTAATATTTTTTTAATAAAGAGTCTTAACCGATGATATTTTAATTCTCTAACAATTAACTAATTAAGTAATAATAGCTAGTCTTCAACGGCTATATCGCAATGATGTATCCACATATACTTCGACCAAATTCATGTGATTAGTGCAAAAGACATTTCTCTAAATTATGGATCACAAAAGCCTTAAATCTAACATATTTAAAATATAGTTAAATAGTTAAAAAAATTATTCTATAAAGGAAAAATTACTAAATTTTCTTCAACAAAAAATAATTATGAAATTGTAATCTCAATAGTTAAATATCAATTATATATAAATAAATAAATATAAAATATAAATATAAACAATTAAATTTAAATATAAAATATATATATACAATTATTTTAATAAAAGTATCATATGCATTTCAATAAAAGTAAAAAATTAAAAATAGTTTATTAAGAAAATTTATTAAATCTCATACTAATAAATATTATGGAACATAGATAAAAATAAAACAATATTAAAAAATTGTCTACATTGATTTTTTAATTAATTTCTTGATTTTTCGTTAAGAGATTAGGCTGAAATATCTTCATTTCTTCTGATCAAACATTTTGATGTCTTCATTTCTTCTGATCAAACATTTTGATGGAGTGCTATCAAATTTTAATCAAAACTAGAGTGAGATTATGGACACCTTGTAACATTGATACTAATTAGAGGAAATTTTAACATTCATATTAATTAGAAGAAATTTTAGCCTAAAAGTGCCTATGAAATTTTCATGTAATTATATGTAAACCGATCAAAATCTATTAAATTTAAAAAGAGGTACAAGTCATAATATGTAAACCAATCAAAATCCTTTAAATTTAAAAAAAGATACATGCCTTAAATAGTTTTAAATTGTTTAATTTGGATATCCGTTAAATATTTTATTATTAATTTAGGTATTAATGAAATATTCATTTATTAATTTGGGTATTGCAAAAATATTTTATTAATATTATTTACCTACCTTACCCATATGGATTAGAATATAAAAAAAATTATTAATACAATGTAAATATTCATACCAGTTAAAAAATATAAATTAAAAATGCAGGTCCATTTGACTTTAATAACAATGCCTCAAAAAAGAACAAAAATATAGTTAAAAATGTGAGAGAGCGTGTGTTAAATGGTAAAAAAATAGTTAAATATAAAATATATAGCTAAATATAAAATAATTGAATAGTTTAAAAAAGTTAATTATAAAATAGTTAAATAATTAAAAAAATTATTCCAAAAAGATAAATTACCAAATCCAACCAATAATATAAAATATATGGTTAAATATAATATAGTTAAATAGTTAAAATATATTTTAGAGAAATGTCTTTCAGATTAATCACATCATTAAGATTTGGTCAACGTTTTGAACTATCTAATGTGGTTCATCCTTAGGACAAGGTGAAAAAGATAATCGATCTTAATGAATAAATAGTGTGGATAACCGTTGAAGACTAGCCATTATTAATTATTTAGGGGTTAGGAAACTAAAATATTATATGTTAAGACACTTTATTAAAAAGAGGTTAATGAATATAGAATTTATTAATAAAAATGATTAAAAATTTATTAATAATATAATAGGTTATAAAAGAATTTAATAATAAATATTTATTTAAATAAAAAGTTAAAGTATTTTAATAAAAAGTTTTAAGTTAAAAGAGAAACCATGCCATTTTTCTTTTAACCAGGCCATTTTTCTCTTTTAACCAGGCTATTTTTCTTAAGACAAGTTTTAAGTTTTTTATATATTATTATTATAATTCTTAAGAAAATATAAATTATAACTAAAATAAAAATAAAGAAAGATCAAGAACCATAATATGAACCTTTTTCCTCGATCGGGGTGCTCAATAAGCCAAGTGGCAACCGCCATTCATGCACAATTAATGAGCCATGTATACGCCGTCCAGATCTAGATCATGGAGGCATGCGAAAGTAAGGGCATGATGGAAAAGTTGGTAAGACAGCCTATGCTGTCAGAGTTGGGAGGAAACAGCTATTTGGATGCAGGGTTTATGAGTTGTAAGATAGTTTACAAAACAAGAAAATCCTTTGTCACAGCAAGCGAACAGAAGCGAGTGAGGACAGAAGCGATCACAATCAGCACCAGACTCATTGCTTTGTTGGGGTATGTTCTTTTCCATCCTAAGTCCATGTTCATTACCAAAAGCTTGGAAATGTATCTGGTTAGGAAATATTTTGAAATTTTTTTCAGTTGTCGAGTTGCTTGGTCTGAGTTTGTTCAATTAAAGTCAGTCGAGCCGTGCTTTAGAGATCCCTGCCATAGTAAGTCTCATTGTCATCTGTCTGTGACGAGTAAGTGCCGTCTCTGTCTAGGTATAAAAATCAGTGTTTGGTTTGTTGGCAATTCAAAATTGAAAAGTGGTGGCATGAAAGTCTGTAGCCGCATACAGGTCACTAGTCAGAATTCCTTCCTCTGCTGTTATGTTATGAGTACCGATTACCTTAGCAGCAGACAAAAATCTAAGTTTAATTCTAGAATTTTCAATGAGCTCTGGTTGTATCGTCCTTTCCTTTTTAATATCCTTAGCAGAGGGCAGGTAATGAAGGTTCTTCCTAGTCTCGGCTATGAACTCTGGTGAGTTCTTCCTTTCAATGTAAAAATAATAGGAGTCAAAATAGGAGGTTGCGGGTTTTGCGTAGACTATACTCTGTTTTCCTGTCAACGTCTGTTTGCTAATCAGAAGCATAGCTTTCAAAGCTGCCTATGTATCGTCCCAGATGTTTGTAGGCTTTATTTTTATACCTGGAACCTCTGTCAATTCTGGGTTCAGTGTAATATCCATGCTACTATCAGGTAAAATAACATGTCTTATGCTACTATCGGGGAGAATAAGAATTGCCCAAATGATGTTCTTGGTGACAAGATTCAAAGTTTAATCGATATCTCTTTCTCTTATTTGTTTATTCTTATTCCAGAGCTCAGTCTTATTATAAGTCAGCTCATCACCATGATTAAGAGGCAAACAAGAAAATCATTGGCCCATAATACAGAAAAAGGGAAACATAAGATGCTACAACCTGAAGATAAGAATAGGAAAAGAGGGAGGAAGACAAAGCAAGAGGTTTTAATGAACCTCTCATCAACCTACTCACTTGGAAATTCATCACAGGTCAGACAGGAAATTCATGGATGGGAAAGAGAAATTCAAAGCAATGAGGAAGAAAATGAAGCAAAAGCAGAAATTATGGACTTTGTTACAGATCCTGGAAACACCCAAGGTCACCTATCACTGTTTAATCAAATAGTTCACACTTATTGGCTTGTCAAATTCCTGTTAGCTAAGCTATTCAGATTATTCATCCTACTAGAGAAGCCAAAACCAAAAATGTTGGAATTATTGCAGGACATTGACATTCCGCTGCAACATATCAAGGTCACCCAATACCAAGCCATTGATTGTATCGATAGAATTGAAGATCGTGTTGGAAGAATTGAGAAGCATATCCAACAACGGCAACAAGATGATATGGTAGGATCCATAGCAAAGGACCTTGTCCCAATTGAATCTTCAGATGGATAGGAGCTTAGTTTCTTATATAATATGTATTTTTTTTTTTTTTTGCAAGGGACTATAGGTCCAAACAGTTACCTTGGCAATAGATTAAATAGACAGCTCACTCATGCAACGAACAGTAGAATGAAACTTTTTCAGTTTTGGATAGCTTTCAACGCTTTAAGGTGGCCAACAGACCTGGTTTCCTCCGGGCAGGTTGAGGCTACAAAATTAGTATTTTTTGTAACCTGCTTTCAAAAGATAAATAGAAAATAGCAAGGCACTACTAAATTGACAAAAAAAAAATATAAAGCTTTTATCTTCTTCATTAATACTCATTTTATGGTTTTTGGTCTATCTTTATTTTTATTTTAGTTATAATTTATATTTTTTTAAGAATTATAATAATAATATATAAAAAAAAATTAAAACTTTTTATTAATATAAAATAAAAATAATTAACCTTTTTATTTAAATAAATATTTATTATTAAATTATTTTATTACCTTATTATATTATTAATAATTTTTTAATCATTTTTATTAATAAGTTCTATATTCATTAACTTCGTTTGAATAAATAGGCTTAATGGATAATATTTTAATTAGCTAATAACGACTAGTCTTCAACTACTATATTCGGGGAATGATGCATCCACATTATTTATTCATTAAGCTTGATTATCTTTTTTCACCTTGTCTTGAGGATGAATCAAATTAGATGGTTCGAAACGTCAAATAAATCTTAATGATGTGATTGATTTGAAAGACATTTCTCTAAATTATGGATCACAAAAGTCTTAGATCTAAATATAAACAATTAAATTTAAATTTAATATATATATATTTTAATTAAAGTATCATATATCAAGGCATTTCCGTAAAAGTAAAAAATTAAAAATAGTATATTAAGAAATTTTATTAAATCTCATGCTAATAAATATTATGGAAAAATATGATATATTGTAGCTTTGGTGTAGAGTAAAATATAAATATAAACAATTAAATTTAAATATTAAAAAGAAAATTATATATATATATATATATATATATATATATATATATATATTAATAAAATTATCATATATCAAGGTATTTCGATAAAAGTAAAAAATTAAAAATAGTAAATTAAGAAATTTTATTAAATCTCGTGCTAATAAATATTATGGAACATAAAGCAATATTAAAAAATTGTCTACATTGACTTTTTTTATTGATTTCTTGATTTTTCCTTTGGAGACCACTTTTATGTTGAAATTTCTTCATTTCTTTTGATCAAACATTTTGATGGAAAAACTGCTATCAAATTTTAATCAAAGCTAGAGTGAGATTATAGACACCTTGTAAAATTAATACTAATTAGAGAAAATTTCAGCCTAAAAGTGCCCATGAAATTTTCACATAATTTCCATGGCATAATATGTAAACTGATCAAAATCTATTAAATCATTTTAAAATTGTTTAATTTGGGTATCCATGAAATGTTTTATCATTAATTTGCCTATTAGTGAAATATTTTGTTACTAACTTGAGTATTCGTGAAATATGTTATAAATATTATTTACATACCTTACCCATATGAATTAGAATATAAAGAAAATAGTTACTGCAATGTATATCTTGATATTAGTAAAAAAATATAAATAAAAATGCGGGCTCATTTCACATAAATAACCATGACCCAAAAAAACACTAAAAAAATTGTTAAATATAAAATATAAATTAGTTAAATAGTTACAAAAATGTATTCTGTAAATGAAAAATCATCGAATTCTAGCCAAAAATATAAAATATTTGGTTAAATGTAAAATAGTCAAATAGTTAAAAAAATGTATTATTACTTCCAGCCAAAATAAAAAATATATAGTTAAATAGTTAAAAAAATGTATTCCATAAAGGATAAATTACTATATTCCAACAAAAATATATATTCCGGGTGAAATTCTAGTATTAATAGACAACGTTGATTTAAAAAAAAATAGTTAAATATAAAATATATACAAACAATTATTTTAATAAAAGTGTTATATATTGAGGGATTTTGATAAAAGTAAAATATTAGAAATAGTACATTAAATATCATGATAATAAATATTGTTGAACATAGATAAAAGTAAATTAATGCTAATTTTTTTTTATTAAATCTCATGCTAATAAATATTATGGAAGATAGATAAAAGTAAAGTAATAATAAAAAATTGTCTGCCTTGCATTTTTTATTAATTTCTTGATTTTTCCTTATGAGGCCACTTTCAGGCTGAAATTTCCTCACGCACTTTTCCTCAGATGTAGAAGGGATTTCTCTCAAAATCATAAAAGCTTCTTCAGTCCTAAGATGTCTACTGTAAATAGCTAGTAAAATGTTGTAAATATTATGACCTTGATGGAATACATGTAAAAATCTAGATTGAAATATAGTTATCAAGTTGATCGCTTAACCAACATTTTGATGGAATATTATCAAATTTTGTAGAAAATTATACTCGTGCTAAGATGATGCCTACTAGAGATCACTACATTATCTAGCAATCATCGTCACCAATAATCACTTCTTGATATTACCATATCCATCTGCTTGATTGAGCATCAAGGGATGGTGGTTTAAAGATACATTCAATGTATTAAATGGGTTTAACTCTACACAACCCAATGGATTCTCCTCTATGGATGTATAACTCGAATCGATTAAATTCTAGGAGATAAGGGAAAATATGTATGCCCATAATGAGTGCTACAAGGAAACTTTCTTCAATGAAGTTGGGATAGAAGGAAGCCAAGATGTTACAATATCAGGTCAAATTTTCTCAAATTTCCTATACTCATCGAAATAATCACATTTAAAAGTAACTTGCTCATAATACAAGGTCTAAAGATGGCTTCGACCCTCAAAGTGAAGTTGAATTTCCTTTGGGAATCCTTTTGCAAAACCAATTTCAACACAAATTTTGGCATAAGAGAAGACATTGTCCTTTGTTTTTTAGCAAGTAATATAGTGTCAAAACTTGTCTCCAATGACTTTAAAATGCCATCATCCCAACAAATAAGGGGTAGATGTTGCAATCTAATCCAAGTACATTATAATGGGAATTGATGGTTGATCCCATTAATGATTGATTCTAATGGGTCTTCTAATGAGATATTTTATTACAGTTAAGAAATCAATCATATTTTTTTCTTTTATAAATAAGATATTAGCATAAAATTGATGTTTAATACAGTTAGAGGCGGGATTTAAAATTTAGCCATATCAAGGAAATTTTCTAGATTTTAGGGTGGAAGTGGAAAAAATAAATGATAGTTTTCATAACCCTAGTTTAAAGAATGAAGTCAAATTCATTATTGAGGTTAATCAAAATAAAATTATTTCCATGATTTCTACCAGAGTTTTATTATCTAGTCTTAATAATTTATAACTTAGTTGTAGTATTTTTTATGATTACCTTCCAGGTCTACACAATCCCCCTTGCGTTGTTCTTATTGGATATAGTTTAGTTGTTACACATCACTTGGTGCACCAAGGTAATTACATTTTCAATTCAATACTTTTAATTTTCTTTGAGGATTCAATTCTCAAGGACATTTGAGATACTAATTTATGATGAACCATATATTGAGTGAATGAGGTTCTCTTAGGTTGCTTCCAACTAGATAACCACCTTGAATTATCTTCAAAGTTCTTTGGATAGAAATAAGATGCATGTTATAGGCCATCAATTCGTTAATTTCTTTTCTCATTCGATGGATTTTACGTACAACCAAATAGGTACCTGTCAAATCTATATTCGTTGATCAAGGGAAGGTCAGGTAGAATGGAGTAAGGTCAAAGATTTATTACATCTAATAGATAGAGACACTACAGGTGCCAATAATAGAAGAAAATTTTGTAGATGCATGGAATTTTTTCTTGTTGAAAAAGGATCATGTTCTTATGATGTTGAGATCATATATGACATTGAGGTTCCCTTGAGGACTAAACATCTAGTGAAATGGTGGGTACCCAAGGACCTTCCTCAAGTAAACACTAGCTTTTGTCTCTACAAGAGGATATATCACATTGCTCCATTAGTGTTACATAGTTTGGGGCTATTTTCCATGGATGGAATAAAGCTTTAGTATTGTGGATTAATTGAATTGATTCCAGTATGGCAGGCCTTGTTACAATTACAAAAATTGGATGTGGCTAGTCCAATATACATGAGGTATGCATAAAAACAGAGTGGTTGAAAATTATATACAACTAAGAGATAGTGATAAAATGAAGGAGCATCTATTTGTATTTTCGAAAGGCCAAAATAATTGGGGAATATTGTAGAGTTTATAAATATTACACAACCTGAAACAAAAAATAAGCAGCCTAATAGCATATTTGAGGGACGTGAAGGAAACTGTGTATTCATATGCACAATAAAATCAATAGTTGTAGGAGAAGAGTTGTAAATTAATTACAACTTGAATTTAATATATACACTTGCCATTGCTATTATCGGGGTGGTATATATCACAATTTTATGGCCAATGAACATCGTATGACTGACTTATCGAAAACTTATATCTATTGTCATTTTGCATTTTTGAGGGGTAAATAAATGAATCTAAAACTAACTTTTTTATAAGAATGTGTACATATGATCAAACTAACCAGAGTCCAGATCTGGTCTTCATCTGATTCATTATGTATTTATTAAGCAAAAAATTATATTATAATGTGGTAGTATTATCGTGGAAAAGTGTTAGTAGAGTCAGAACAGGTAAATAATTAACAATTTCGACTTTCATTGAATGTAAACTTGATTACTTGTTTAAATAATCGAAACAAAATTTATTTTGTTGAAATATGTAGCTCGAGAGACATGACCACGGTGATCATGATTGGTTACATGAGGAGGATTTATTATATTATCCTAACCTAATTGAAACACTAAAAAAGCTTGTGGTTAAAACAAACAAATATCTTGTTCGTCTGATTCACATTAAAGATAAAACTACTGAGATGAAACAAAGGATGCATATCTTGAACAAAGATATTAAGAGATATTAGATAATAACCATATCTTAAAGTGATGTTCTTTATATTGTAAGTTGAATTATGAAATATTTTTTTTTAACCTTTTCATTATCTAATCAAAAAATAATTTTCTTTCTTCTATAGGATTTTTTGGTAGAGACACCATAGTGTTCGACCACTATGAGGCAACATATACCTGCGAGGATATTCTCTTCTCCACCTTCGAGTGGTCAAAGTCCTAATAGTCAAACTGGGTCCACACACTTGGCTCTAACCCATGAGCACGTACCCCCAAAGAAAAACACATAACCAACTTCTGGAGGTGGTGACATAGGTGACCATATTGATGACACTATGGGTTCATTTCCTGGATCATCACGTGTTACCAACATGGGAACAATTATGTGCACATTTTTGGTGAATGAACAAAGAATTCTAACAAAAACACAAAAAATACTGGGAAATTTTTAATGTTTTAACTATTTCATGTTATCTCTCTCAATTATAAATCATCTAGATTACTATTTTCAAACAAATGATCATATATTTTTGCATGTAAAAAATAACATTTTCTATAAACACATGAATGACAAATCGTTGTTGATTTTTGGGCCCACCATACACACATGGTAGAAATCCAAAAATTCCAACCTGAAGAAATGGTTTATGGACTACCTTGAAGTCTAATTTTGATCTAGTTTGGATCATTGTATTGTTTTTCATCCATCTCGATACATTTAGAGTGGAAAAAAGTGGAGAAACAAGTTCATGGGGCCGTTTTTAACAGCGCGACCTAGTTTGGCGAAATGGGGTTTGAAAACCTTACAGGAGCATTTTGAGGCATCAATCAACATTTGTTGGGGGTAAAAATTTATTTATCTAGCGCAACACCTTTTCATGTTATTCTACACATGGATATATTTCCAATGGCGTAAGAAGCACATAAATCATAGTTTGTATGCAGAAGTTATTCTGCTCAGAAGTTGACCTTCCTGTTTTCACACCTATAGTTCGGGAGGATGCCACGTAATCTTCCATTATTCATGGAAAGGGGGTTATCCATGTGTTTTTTATGTAAAAGGCTCTAGAATATTCTATATTTTAACTCTAGCTAAGAGTTGATATAGTCAAACTTAACCACTAATAGGCTATCGCGCTATGTTATAATAGAGCCACTAAGAGGAAGAGGCATTCCATTCTTTAGAGATAATTTTTTTCCATAACATAGAAAAGAGAGCCAGGAGAGATAGGAGGTAGAGAAGACAGAGAGAATGTGTGCACTGTAGCAGCTCATGAACCATAGGCATTACTTCTTTGCACACACAGCCTTATTTTTGAGATAGAGAAATAGAGCGAAGTGACCTCACCTTCCAGTTGGGTTTTCTCTTGAAAGGGTTTCTCAGAGCATATTTTGTGTCTTACGTGTGTGTGTGAGAGTTTATTTTTTCATTCTCTATTTTTCTGCATAATTCCATTTGCATGCATGCACTAATCACAGTTAAATATATATATCTTAATGTTTAATAAAGCCATAATTGTGTAGAATCTTATATTTTTAATATAATATTCTCATATCTATTGTGATGAACTGTCCAGTGGAATATCCATGATAGTTTATGGATCAAATTTGGGGTAGATACTTTCAATAAGAGCATAGTCACCTTCGAAATCGGAAACTATTTAAAATATATAAGAGACATCTATAGGGGTCACTTGGAAAATACCTCTAGTCATGATAATCCACCCATGATTCTTGTGAGTGAATGGAAGGCCCTCATTATCAATGCATATGAGAATAAATAGAGAAAATAAGGGAAAATACCACTTGATGCACCAAGGTAAATTACATTTTCAATTCATTTTTTTTTTTGTTAGTTTTAAATAAAATTGTGGTATATAACATACTTGAAAATTTTCATAGGCTCCTTGACACTTAGAAATCCACAATGGAAAGGCTTGAGAAACATGGGAAACACAAACTAGGCCAAGGTGGCTATTCAAAGTTACAGGAACGAGTTGTAAATAACCAAAAATATTAAAAATATTATTTGTTCTATCGCCTTCCAATTATCTGGGAATTATGCTAGACAATAACAATAATCAAGATTGTAACATCCCTAGTGAAAATTCCATGTAAATAAAATTTAATAAAGGAAAAATAATAACTATGGTTATGGGACACTTATTCGAAGATGTATGTTGGGAAAAAACATCCTAGTATGGGTGTTCATTTGGTTTATTATGGCTAAGGAAATTAGCAAAGGAAATGACAAAGGCTATGGAAAGGCAAAGTGGCATTAATTGGCATTTATTTATGAAAATAATGGAAATTAAGAGAAAAGGAAGGTGAAAGGTCACAATTTTCGTGTGAGGAGGAAAATGAAGGAAATAATGGAAAATTGAAGAAAATAGAGACCTCATTAATAAAAAGGATTCTTAGGATCAGTTGGAACCTTTTGTTAGTTCAGTTTTGGATATTTCTCTCCATTCTCTCTCTCACACTCTTGGACACTTAGATTTTTCTTGGATCACTTCAACATTGGACAAAAAAAGGGAAAAGAAGGCAAAGAGGAAGAAAAGATCAAGAAAGGAAGAAAAATATCATGCGGCTAAAATGATATTATTTGCAAGTATCAATTTGCATGTGTGATTTCCTTGCTAGATTTTGCATGCATGGCTATGCATGTGTGTTCTTGGTTCTCATGTTGTCATTGGCATGGGTTTTTCTAGGTGTGATATTTTTTTCATGCTAGCCTTTCCATTTTCAGATAGCCATGGTGTGATGGGTTCTCATGTTTTGGTTGAGCTAGATTTTAAAATGGATTCGAAATTGAGTGAGGTGGATCTCTGAACGAAAGAAAACATGTCCTAGCAATCCCTAAACTAGACTTTGGATATTGGTAAAGACTTGGCCTAGTAACCCTTGAACTAGACTGTGGGTTGCTGTAAAGACGAATTTTGTGTTGCCTTAGTGGGCCTAAGAATCCTCAATTGGTGAATGGTGGGATATATAGTAAATCCTAGAGGTGGATGCCCCCAATCAAGCCTAGGAATCCTTGGTCAGTGAATGGAAGGATATACTGTAAATCCTAGAGGGTGGAGTCTCGATTATGGCCAGTGATCCCTGGATTAGACTGTGGATTGCGGTAAAGCCTAGAGACTATGAGACAGTAAAATTACTCACAGTGTAGGTGGAGAAATCTAGTGCCATCCATGCTTGTTTAGGGTCTAGTGATTTGGTGAGGATCATGGTAAAGTTTGTTTCTATTGACGAGGGTGAGGTGGTTTAGCCTTGGGAAGCCATGGTTTATTTTGGTTATGAGTCCTACATTCATGCTTGGAATATGACACGAGGGTGATTGGCTAAAAGAAATATTTTGTTTAGCCAATCTATGGTCTGGTGGTATGTGGAACTCCCAAACCTGGTTGGATTTTGCGCTCATTAATAAGAGTCCTTTCTCCTTGGTATTTAATTTTTAAATGTACTAGTTATATGTGGATCTTATGGCTATTGTATCCTTGATATTTATGTTTTTTATATGTTAGGTCCCTATATTACTAGTATAGTCCCTTATTATTGTTTATGTAACCCCCTTATTGTTATTGTTGTACCCCTGTAACCCCAATATTGTTATTATTGTGCCCTTACATTATTATTGTTAGGTCGGCTAGGATTATATTGTGACCCCATGGACTCTTATATATAGAAGAGGGTTTTTTCATTTGTATCATCCAAGAATTGTTAATTTATATAATGTATTGGAGGTTTCCCCCTTGAAGTGGATATTTATAAGGTGTTGATCTCTCGTTTCTTCTATTTTTGCAGCTGGTTTCATAACATTTGGTATCAGAGCTTTGGATTCTAGAGTTTCACCGCTCCGAACAGATCATCGCGGAATTTGTGCTATAAATTTTTTTCTACGAAGGTTCAAAAGCTGCAATTTTTACAGCGCAAAGTCTAAATCCTAAGGAACATCGTGTAAAAATTTCATATCTTGGTTTGCAATATTTTCAGAGATATGATCTATGGAAGTTAGGGTTTTTTTAGGCTCCCGAATTTCAACTAAAACAAGTCATTGTGGAATTTGCACTATAAATTTTCATATACGATGTTTCAGAAGCTTAAATGTTTACAGAGCGAATATGAAATCATGAGGAACCTTCTATAAAAATTTCAGATCTTGGTTTACAATATTTTTGGAGATATGATCTGTGGAAGTTACGATTGTTTCAGGCTCCCGAATTTCATATGAAAGAGGTGACCATGGGAAAATCGTCATAACTCTCTCTACGAGTATCCAGTTGGAGTGCCGTAAAAAGTGGTCGCAAGTACACAGAATTTAGTTTCTTGGATATCAATTTCAGAGACAAAGGACGAAAAATTGACATGTGGAAAGTCGTACAAGTTCGCACTACTGAACCAGTCCATAATTAGGTCATTGTGGGAGATTAGGCATAACTTTGATTTTGAAGTATCAAATCGGGTCGGTTGGCATTGAAAGAGGTTGAGGGCTACTTGAAGGTCAAATTTCAGATATTGAAGATCTGAAATCACAACAAAAGTCGATTTCAATATAGAGCTCCTCAAAAGCAAAAAGGTGTGTGTATATATATATATATATATATATATATATATAGATTTGAATTGCATAGATCTTATGTGACTATTTGAAGAATCAAGTTGAATTGATTGCAAGGGCATATTGTAGAATAGATATCAGTATTGTATTATAAAATGGCCCCTAAAAATAATTCAACACCCATTAAGCCTTTGGAAAGCTCTACTATGACTCATGAAGATGAAGAATGGCAACATGACATATAAAAATTACAAGAGCAAGTGCAACAAATTTCGCTCTCGCAAAGAGCAACAAAAAATGACATGGAAGTTTTGAAGAAAGGCGTGGAAACTAAGATGGATGGTTTGAAGAAAGGCATGGAATCTAAGATGGGTGGTTTGAAGAATGGCATGGAAGAAATTGCCATGGAAGCTAATATGGATGACATGGAAGCTAAGATCGATGAAAAAAATGAAGACAACATGGAAAACATGAAGAATGATCTAAAACCAGACATGGAAGGTTTGACAAAGTTGATACAAGAAATGTTTCCTAATGGTGAAAAGATAGTATAGGAAACTCATGATGAGAACAAAATAAATGTTAATCGTGATTTCATAAACTCTAATGTTGGAGGGAAGAACCACCATATTCCAAAAATGGATATGAGGAAGTTTGATGGAAAGGATCCTGTAACATGGATACTATATATGGAGCAATATTTTGATCTCCATAATGTGCAAAACACACAAAAGGTACGCATTGCAACTTTACATTTAGAACAAAATACATTTGTATGGTATCGATGGCTTTGCTCCCGTAAAAAAATTGCCACTTGGTCAATTTTTACGGAGGAAATGATAGCACATTATGAGGATACAAAGAGCAACACCTTCTTTAGCCAATTGATAAATCTCAAACAAAAGGGTTTAGTGGGGCAGCACATTGAGGACTTACAAAAATTGAATATAAGGGTAACTGATATTCCAGAGGAACACAGGATTGATCTCTTCATAGGCACTTTAAAGGATAACATCCAACATGAAATTCGTGTTTTGGAACCTGATTCATTGGAGAAGGCATTCAGGTTGGCAAGAAAAGTTGAATGTAAAATTATGGCGACAAGGAAGCCTACCACTCAATTCTATAAAGAAGGAAGTGTTGCTACGCCTAGATTTCCACAACCTACAAGGTTGACACCACAAAAATTGGAAGAAAAAAAAGAAAAAGGGCTTTGCTACAGTTGTGATAGCAAATACACTAAAGGTCATAAGTGTGCTGAGAAGAAATTATTTTACATAGATTGTGAAGAGGAAGAAGAAAATGAACAAGAAGAGGATATACACCAGGAACCAACCTAAGAAGAGGAAGAAATGAGTCCGACCATATCGTGTAATGCATTGGCAGGAATTGCCACTCCTCAAACTCTCAAGATAGAAGGACATATCAAGAAGAAAAAGGTAATAGTGTTGATTGATTCAGGTAGTACCCATAATTTTATTCATTGTAAGGTAGCCAAGGAATTGAATTGTTTCCTATACCTAGCACCAAAATGTCAAGTGATGGTTGCAAATGGAGGAACTATAAATTTCTCTGGAAAATTCCATAATATCAAGCTAACCATGGGGGAATATGTATTGAATAATCCAATGCTTTCCATTCCTATGGGAGGTGCTGATGTTGTACTAGGAGTACAATGGTTACAATCTTTGGGGACGGTAGCTTTTAATTTTCAAGAACTTTTCTTGAAATTTTTTTCAGAAGGAAAGGAAGTCGAATTACGGGGTATTGCAGGGAAGCCGGGAAAGATAATAATCTCTAATGTCATGACAAAGCTTCTAAAGAAAGAACAACGAGGCGTAATTGCACAATTATGCTCACTAGAAGTTCCAACATCAAAATCATCTATTTCTGCAGATCTCCAACAAGTCTTGGAAAATAATTCCAAGGTGTTTGAAACTCCCAAAGGACTCCCACCTATTCGTGATCATGATCATGCTATTCATTTGATTCCAGGAAGTGTTCCTCCAAACATCAGGCCTTATAGATATCCTTACTTCCAAAAGAGTGAAATTGAACGTATGATTGAAGAAATGTTAGAGGCGGGTATAATTCAACCTAGTCAAAGTTCTTTCTCTGCTCCTGTAGTATTGGTATAGAAGAAGGATGGATCATGGTGAATGTGTCCGGATTATAGGTAGCTCAATAAGCTCACCATTAAAGATAAATTTCTCATTCCTGTGATTGATGAATTATTCGATGAATTACATGGAGAAATTTGTTTTACCAAGTTGGATCTTCATTCAGGATATCATCAAATTAGAATGAAGACTGAAGATATTCCAAAAACAGCATTTCGAACTCATGAGGGTCATTATGAATTTTTGGTCATACCTTTTGGCCTTACCAATGCACCTTCTACATTTCAAGGGTTGATGAATTCCATTTTCAAACCCTTCCTTAGAAAATTTGTGATAGTATTTTTTGATGATATACTAATCTACAGCAGGTCTTGGAAGGATCATGTTGAACATGTTGACAGGGTGCTCAAACTATTGCAGGAGAAACAATTATATGCAAAAAAGTCCAAATGTTTCTTTGGAGTACAAGAGGTGGGATATCTGGGTCATATTGTATCTCACGAGGGGGTTAAAGTGGACCCTAACAAAATTAAAGCCATTAAGGAATGGAAAGTTCCCACAACCATAAAGCAGTTGCGAGGATTTCTCGGGTTAACAGGGTATTATCGCAAGTTTGTTAAGAATTATGGGAGAATAGCGGCACCTCTAACAACATTATTGAAGAAAGATGCATTTTCATGGACTCCTGAAGCAACTAAGGCCTTTGAACATCTTAAAGAGGCAATGTGCCTAGCACCGGTCTTAGCTACGCCAGACTTCACAAAACCTTTATTGTGGAATGTGATGCCTCAGGAAATGGAATTGGTGTTGTTTTAATGCAGGAAGGAAGACCCATTGCTTTTGAAAGTCGTCCAATCAAAGGAAAGTATTTAAAAAAACCTATTTATGAGAAGGAAATGTTAGCAATACTGCATGCACTAAATAAATGGTGAACTTACCTAATGGGAAGATACTTCAAGGTAAAAACTGATCATGATAGTCTTAAACACTTTTTGGAACAAAGACTATCTTCAGAAGAGCAGAAAAAATGGGTCACAAAGATGTTTGGTTATGACTTTGAAATAATCTACAAAAAAGGAAAGCTTAATGTTGTTGCAGATGCACTCTCAAGAAAGAATGAAGAGGTGGAAGCATTGCTTTGTGCCATTTCTACTATCCAACCAGAATGGATAACCGAAGCAAGAGATGAATGGAAGAAGGACAAAGATGTATGGACACTCATTCAAAAGTTGCAGCAAGATCCTAGTACATCTGATACATTTAGTTGGAAAAATGATTCCTTATGGTTCAAAGATCGCTTATATCTTTGTAAGAATTCCCAACTAAAACAAAAGATTCTTCTGGAATTGCACACTTCTCCTTTAGGAGGACACTCAGGATTTTTAAAAACCTACCACAGGGTGAAGAAAGAATTTTTTTGGGATGGCCTTAAATCTGATATTCAAAAGTTTGTGGCGGAATGTTTGGTTTGCCAGCAGAATAAAGTTGAGACAATTAAGACCCCGGGACTTCTACAACCTTTATCCATTCCAAGTCAACGTTGGGAGGAGATTTCAATGGATTTTATCACGGGTTTACCTAAGTCTGAAGGAAAGAGTGTCATCATGGTGGTAGTTGATAGACTTACCAAGTATGCACACTTTTGTGCATTATCTCATCCATTTAAAGCAACTACAGTTGCTACTACATTTATGGACACAATTCAAAAGCTACATGGGAACCCAAGGGTTATTGTGAGCGACAAAGATCCCATTTTTACTGGAAATTTTTGGACGGAGTTATTTTCTTGTTTGGGTACTCAATTAGCTCATAGCTCATCTTATCATCCTCAATCCGATGGTCAAACTGAGATAGTAAATAAATTTTTGGAAGGATATCTTTGTTGTTTTGTATCTAATAAACAAACACAATGGGTCAAGTGGTTACCTCTCACTGAATGGTGGTATAACACTTCCTTCCATACTGCAGCAAAAATGACCCATTTATGGCACTTTATGGATATCATCCACCATCCATCACATCATATTTAAGGGAAAATTCGAAGGTTCAAGCAGTGGAAGATCACATCGAGCATCAGCAAGAAGTTCTCCAACTCTTAAAGGATAACCTGAATTTGGCACAAAATCGAATGAAACAACAGGCATATCAACATCGCAGCGAGAGAAGTTTTGATGTAGGAGACCGGGTATTTTTACGGCTACAACCATACAAACAAATGTCCCTCAAGCAAGCTAAGAAGGATAATAAATTATCGCAAAAGTAATATGGTCCTTACAAGGTGTTGCAAAAGATTGGTACTATGGCATACAAATTGGAGCTTCCTGCTTCTTCACGAGTGCATCCAATTTTCTATGTTTCATGCTTAAAGAAGGTTATAGGTGAAAATCTTCCAGTTCAAACAATATTGCCCGAACTTGATGAGGAAGGAAAAATCATATTGGAACCTGAAGCAGTCACGGAAACAAGAACTCGACAGCTACGAAATCGATCAATTTCAGAGTATCTCATCAAGTGGAAGAACTTACCCACTGAAGATTCTACATGGGAGGATGATAATTTTATACAGAAGCACCCAGAGCTACTCAAGCATTGAGGACAACACTTTTTTGAAAGAGAGGGGGATGTTAGGTCCCCTATATTACTAGTATAGTCCCTTATTATTGTTAATGTAACTCCCTTATTTTTATTGTTGTACCCCTGTAACCCCAATATTGTTATTATTTTCCCTTACATTATTATTGTTAGGTCGGCTAGGATTATATTGTGACCCCATGGACTCCTATATATAGAAGGGGGCTTTGTCATTTGTATCATCCAATAATTGTTCATTTATGTAATGTATTGGAGGTTTCCCCCTCGAAGTGGCTATTTCTGAGGCATTGATTTCTCTTTTCTTCTAATTTTAGAGTTGGTTTCATAACATTATATGTTGGTTATGAGTGTGGTTTATGACAGTGACGATGTGTGTATCTCATCATGTTTTTATTTTTAAATGAATGAACAATGAATATATGACCTAATATATGGTAATGCAACTAATGTGATAAGGCATCAATGCTTCTTAGTAATTCTCAGATAAGTATGATACCTCTATGCTCAGATCTGTTGTTTTAACCTACAAAATGCATATTTGTGACATGTTTAATGAAATGCTTGTGATGGCTAGTAGGGATCCAATCAAGTCCTTGATCCAATTTGTTATTAAAATGAATTTCCTTCATGTCTTTTTGGATTTATAGAATTTTCATGGAGTTTCTGGGCAGTGAATGGGCCTTAGTCCTAGAAAATAGCCTTAAATATCATAGTCACTGGCATAACACTGGAAGGAAAGGCTACAATCGCACTTATAAAGCTCCATGGGAGTGACTAGAGTCTCTCAGCCACTTGGAGGGCTTAGAAAGGGAGCGAATAGGGCTATAGGCTAATAAAATGTTGAGTTACCTCAGGGGTTGGTTGGCTCCTAAAGGTTTTGTAGCATGTGTAGAAGGTCAATTTGGTTGTGTTTTGTTGGTTCGACTTCCTTAACTATTCTTGGGGAGTTTATTCACATCATAGTATCCTCTTGTCACATGTTTACCCCATTGGAATGGTTAGCTTGGGTAAATGTTGGAGGATGGTGTTACAAATACGCTTATACATTAGAGGGGGATGCGTTTGAAGCCTAAGAGACAAAGGACATTCATATTGGTTTCAAGTTTAGATTTTAAACTATTGTTGATCACTGAATAAAAATAGGATAAAACCCAAGATCCGATTTGAAGGACATGATAAATAAAATCAATCCAAATCAACCTTTCATTACTTAACAAAATACAAACATATTTGATCTCATCCATAAATTTAATATGTTTCTTTTTTTTAAGCAGGTGAGAAATAATATCAACGAGTATTTTTTCAATAGTGGAGTGCATCCAAAACATGGTGCTCCCATGTAGCCCCGTGACAATGGGGTGAAAATTCATGATATTGCTTCATAAGAGGCCCATGATGACAATTTAATGATTTTTCTTGTAATTTTACAATGGTATTTTTTTATTTTTTACTTATGACTTTTGTGCTTTGAATGGTAGATATTGTCGTACATTATTATGATCCTCTACCATAATAGGAGCACATGGAAGAAATTCCAACAGTGTCGACTAGTGCACCAGGTAAATAATTACATTGCAAAGGTATTTTTTAGTATTAATGAACTACTTTAATGATATTAACTTTGAATGAGTTCTTTGAATTGTTGAATAGCCTCACCTTTTATTCATTTATAAAGAGTATTTCAATTAAGAATATTTAATTGCAAATGGTGTATTAATTATAAACTTTCTTGTTTTAGCTCCAGAGCAGGTAGAGGATGAGACTAAACAAGAAACTAATTTTCTTGCCTCTATTACTAAAGTAGGTAAATAACACTCTAATTCCCTTTTATTTAATGAAATAATTGTAATAATATGATCCAGGTGGATATTGGTGGTCACCCGCCTATTCCACTAGTCAGTTTCATCAGTTTTCTTATTTACTATTATTAGCAATTTTTTGGGTCCTAAACTTCCAGAGCCATTTTAAGGCCCTAAGCGACATATTCCTCAAATATATATTTCCAGCAAGGTATCATATGTGTCAAACGGAGATAATATGACCAAGTTACGACCTCGGGAAGTTGGCTGCCCAACTAAACCCAACGGGGCCCATAAACTATTGGTGTTACATCACGTCGGGTTAGGGTTTTGGTTGTTTAGGGATTTCTCTTATTGTTCAATAATAAAAGGGCCCTTTAGCCTCATTGTAACACAATTCATAGGCATGTAGTTGCCACATATATTTTCAAAGATAAGCTACCATTGCCCTAGCTAGTTTATGTCCATTCTGTCTGTAAGCATATTTCAACCATTTGATATTAATGAAATGAAGTTTTATTTCTGCTACATCTCTTTGTTTATGTTTATTTATGTATTTTATTTTGTTCCTGCATAAATCCATATTCAGGTTATAGCTCCATGAGGGTTTGAAACATATTTCAGTTTCAATGTTTTGCAGTAATCTTTAGTAAATTTCATGAAAGTGCCATGGTTTCCAAATATAATATTAGAGAGTAAAAAATATCTCATTTCAAATTATTTTTAATATCTCAAAATGGTTTTTACAGAATTTGATTTCGTTTCCTGGTTTGAGAGATATGAGAAATTGTATTTACACCTATCTAAAACATTGTGCCGCCGCGTGTCCTCTGAGTTTATGGAATCATTTTCTCACCCCACTAGTCATTAAATTTCAAGTGTCTTATATCACTAGAAATATATATTCAATACCTCAAATGGGTCTCTGACAAAATCTAATTTCATC
Source organism: Pinus albicaulis (assembly GCA_034641835.2). Lineage (NCBI taxonomy): Eukaryota > Viridiplantae > Streptophyta > Pinopsida > Pinales > Pinaceae > Pinus > Pinus albicaulis. Next base: position 43,012 of record JAXQQM020065787.1, on the reverse strand, counting down.
ACCTATAGCAGAAGTTATTAGCAAAGTTGCACCAAGAGGTCCATTTCAACCAAGATCTGGATAAGTGGTATCATAGCAGTTTTCTCTTTCTCGATCTTTCTTTGCATGTCCCCAATGAGGTTGGGGTATAAGGATTTAGGGCTCGATATGGTTGAACCTTTGCAAGATCAGCCTCACAAACCCCAATAGCCTCCCATGGTGGAAGAAAAGAAAGACAAGAGAGTAGGAGATCCTATCAAAATATTGCTTGAGAAGGCCCTTGAGAAACAAAGGAACACGATGATGGATAGCTTTGCTGATATTCTTTAACGACTACCCACCAGTGGTGCATCTATATCTAGCAACCACTTTGGATGCACCACTCTTTTCAAGGTACAAGTCAACTTCGATATTCTTGTATTTGAAAGCCAAATAGATGCAGACACCGTATATAGATGGTTGAATTTGATGGAAAGGTATTTTTCGATCCATGATTTCTCTCACCAAGAAAAGAGTACTTTTGCACTCCTAAAATCTTCCCCCCATGTCAAAGACACGTGGGAAACGTATTGTGAGGAAAAGGATGAGAGGCAACCCTCTCTGTTCTCGGTCGCACCCACTAGGAATTTGTTCTGACATGACATCAAGGAACAATATTACCCCGTAGGGAGATATGAGGACAAGTACATCCAATGGACCACGCTGTAGTAGCAAAAGGATCAAGATGTGCATGAGATGGTGAATTTGTTCCATACCCTATGCACAAAGTTGGGTATTCAATATTCAAAGAGACATTTGGTGCTAAAGTACCACAGTTGTTTGCACAGATACATTCAGGAGGAAATGAATTTACTCGACATTACCTTGCTTGGTGCGGTATATCGATATGCCACCAAGATCGAACGGAAATTTAAGAATAAGAAGCTAGACTTTCGATCTGCAAATCAGAAACCAGGGAAAGGCGCCTCCGAACCACAGAACAAGGGGAAAATTCAAAGTGGGGCGACTCAAAAAAACACCACAAAGCCAAAGAAGGACACAGGTAAGTGGTGTGAATTTCATAACAGCTCCACTCACAACACAAGCGAGTGTCAGACCAAACAATTGCTAGTGGTTGAACTGAAGGCATCTGAATTAGATGCTTGTTATGATTCTGAGTCAAAATCGAACAAAGGGAAGCATATCATTCATGCGGATCCCAATGCCATTGTTGCCACCACCAAGCTCCAGAGGGAGGATCTCAAAGATCTAGAGGAGGGGGAGTGATTCTTCCATTCGCAGATGTAGGTGAAGGGTTCTCCACTACAATTCCTTTTGATAGCGAAAGCCAAAAGAACCTCATTTCAGTAAAGCTCATGAAGTGGCTCGGCCTAATGCCCACAACACACCCGCAGTCGTATACCATCGAGTGGCTCCACCAAGGGAGAGATCTTCATGTCATCCAACAATTTTTCCTTTCATACAACATCAAGCCCTTCACGGATGAGGTATTTTGTGATGTTGCTCCTCTTGACGTGTTTGATGTATTATTGGGCGAACCATACTTATGGAAGCGACATGCTGTGTATGAGTCTAGGCCTCATTCTATTATTATTACTTTGGGAAATAATTTGTACAGGATACCAGAGGTAGTACTACCTCTCATTATCTCTTTTATTATTGCAAAAAAAAACAGTAAGATTATTTCCCAAACCAGGAAATTTGTTTTCATTACAATTTTCCCATGGGGCAAGAAGAAGATTATGGCCACAACCTCCAAATAGGGCTCCCCTTCACAGCAACAACAAATGTACAAACTTGTGGAGGAATACACGGACATTTTCTCCTCACCCACAGAAGTTCATCTACCTTGTTAGTTCAAGCACTCCATTGATCTGACCCTAGGCGCATTGTTGCCTGATGTTGCCATACCTCATGCGACCACACAGACAAAATCCACATGTCTACTCTTTGACATCTGCTAGCACATCTATGACATATTGGATAAATCTAATTCCAAGTACAAGCAATTCCAAGATCAACATTGAGTACCACACAGGTTCCAGGTGGGCGATACATGTTGGTTACATTTGCAGAAGGATTGTCTCTCTGGACCACATCGCAAGCTACGCCCACTTCAAAGCAGGCCAACTCCTTCACCAAAGAAATTGGTTCACCAGGGACCAGGCTCAATATAAATTTTCCTACATCATGGAGGCTCTGCACGCAATCAGGACCATTGCTTCCTAAGGGGGAGGAATGATCCAGGTGGATATTGGTGGCCACCCGCATATTCCACTTGCCATTTTCATTAGTTTTCTTATTTAATATTTTTAGCATTTTTTTGGGGTCCTAAACTTCCAAATTCATTTTAAGGCCCTGAATGACATATTCCTCGGATATATCTTTCCAACAAGGTATCATATGTGTCAAACGGAGATAATATGACCAATTTATGACCCTGGGAAATTGGCTGCCCAACTAACCCCAACGCAGCCAATAAACTCTAGGTGTTACATCTCCTCAAGTTAGCGTTTTGGTTTTTTAGGGTTTTCTCTTATTTTTAATAATAAAAAGGCCCTTGAGCTTCTTTGTAACATATTTCATAGGCATGTAGCCGCCGCATCTCTTCTTAGAGATAAGCTACCATCGTCCTAGCTAGTTTATGTCCATTCTGTCTGTAAGCATATTTGAGTCATTTGATATTAATGAAATGAAGTTTTATTTTTGCTACATATCTGTGTTTATGTTTATTTCTATATTTTATTTTTTTCCTGCATAAATCCGTATCTGTGGGAATAAGTCTTGACATCACCCTCACCTCACTCGAGGTATAGTTGCATGACGCAAAATATATCTATAGATTGTAGATATTTTTAATCAAACACCAACTTTTTTTAATTGCCTAATAACAACATGTTTGATAAAGATTTCCTCATCAACACCACATCACATCTTTGTCTTCAAGCATGGCTAGAGAAACTAGGATTTTTATTTAGGCTAAGAACATACATTACATTATTTGTGTGAAGATGAGAGTCCCGACTCCCTCTTAAAGGTGATAGTGCCAATCCCTTTGGTACTATACCTTCCATCATCTCCACGCTCTATGTGTAATTGTAAGTCCTTCTCCTCTAGGTTTTTGAATAACTCCTTACTTCCTATCATATGATATGAGGCACCAAAATCTAGGTACGACTCACTTCCTCTTATTGTGCTTTCCATGCAAGAAATTAGGGAGAAATCCAACTCAAATTGTGATGCAAGAAGATCTCCTCCTATTTTTGTTGCATGCTCCTTGCTGGATTTCCTAAGTAGACAATTGGTTATATAGTGTATATACCCATGGTAGTGAAAGAATTTAATTTTACTGAGGTCTTTCTTCAAGGTGGTTCCTGTTGGATTTTGGCTCACCTTAAGTGCTGGCTCACTAGTTCGTATAATGGCATAATATATCCAACTCTCCTCTCCAAGTTCATTCTGACTACAAGATTTTGTATGCAAGGCATTGAACAATGGTTTCCATTTTTCTACATTTGAATGTTTCTAGGATTATATTTCTGAATGCCAATTTCCCGACATTATTTCTTATTTCAAAATAAATTTGTGAGGGTTTTCCACATCGTATAAGCATCCTGGGCTTGTCGCAAACTCGAAACCACATGATTTTTTACTCCTTCGATAATCCTCCTTGATTTTGTTGTATCTTTATTCCAATAAGCCAATGTGATATCATTCCTAAATTAGCATGCATCTAATTGGAATATTACTTTTTATTTTACTTCTTAGTTAGAAGAATAAGAGGGTAGGGAGACCCATAAATCTCCTTAGTAGGAATAAAACCAATCCAAATGTGAATGGAGGGCATCAAAAGAGATGGCTAAAGCTCCCATATGTATGAGCAAGGGATGAAGCATGAGGACTTGGTAAAATTTGACCAAATCAACAACGTTGGCATGGAGGTAGTGGACATTCATTGAGGGACAACGCAGTTTTAGAGGGAGATCCTTTGCATGGAAGTAGTGCCTTTATTGAGTGGGGCCAAGGGTGAGGAATCTCACCAAGAATATAAGGAAGGGGATGGAAGCCATTGTGAGGATGATTGGATTATTATTTGTTTATGGTCTGTTAATACTTGTGGCTCTCTTCCGCTGTTTGGCTAAGATTGCTGTGTTGTTTAGCACAAGGGTGTTCCCAAGTGGGAATCCCACCTTCATCAGCGGGGGACTTTGAGTGCCTACTCAAGATAAGTTCATTGAGCATTATTTCCACAGTCTGGCATTTGGCCAAGCTACAACTTTCTTCTACAACGCATATTCTATTTAAATATGTGTTGGGTTGCAGGGTGCAATAATGGAGGGTTTCTTTGGATAATTTATGAGCTTGTCTTCAGTGGAGGAAGGTTTATTTCCATTGGGATATTAGTAAGGAAGGTCCCTGTGCTTCATGACATATTTTGGCACCAGGCCAAGGTGATATCATCCCTTACAACGCAGTTCCAACCCATGACTATGTTATTTCAGTGAGCTGTTGCAGGGGTAAGTTCAGTGCTGCATTTGGAGTGTTTGATTTTCAATGGAGGGATCAGCCCTACACTTGGAGATTCCATTGGAGGAGTTCCTTTTAGATCCATATCAGATTCAGCCACCTCCTTTTATGTGCCTAGTTGCAGAGTTGATTCATCCCTAGGGTTTCATTTTGGCATTCTGATATTTTTTGTATTTCTGAAAACCATTTTCTAGGTTGTCTAGGAAAAGTGTATGGGAGCATAGATCTCTAGTTTTGGCCCTGTATGAGCATGGTATCATTAGATCCATTTATATATATTTCCTAGTTGTAGTATTAGTCATAAAATTGAGTTGTACTTGCTTTAGTGTTTTGTGTAGCAGCTGCATCTTATGTTTTGGTGCTTTTAGGCATAGGAGGCTTCTCTTACCTAGCTTGAGGGACTTGATCCCCAAGATATTGTACTCATTTGTTGTTTTTATACTTAATACCATGGATCTATCATTTGTCTCACATGCAATTTGTTGAAATTTGCTTCTATTTCCACTTTTATGTGCCATATTGCTGCTTACCTCCTTTAGGAATATTACAATGGTATCATGGAATAATCTTGGCTCAGCCTGTGAAGACATTGCATCTATGTTATCAGAAGAAGAAGAATCTTCTCACGGAAAAGAGAAGGCTTACAGAAGAGATAAGGGCAAGACTCTATTATTTGCAGAAATGGAGGGAAAGAAGTTTTCGAGACTTCTTCTCCAAACTCTGTATGAGCTTAACAGAGAAATAAAGGGAATGAGGAGGGAAAGACATGAAAATCCCTCTAAAATATTTGTACATGAAGAAAGCTCCAGTTATTCATATTAAGGGTGTGATCATTCATCCACACAATCAGATCTACAACGCTCTACCATGCCTACATTCATAGCAAGAGAGATGGAGGAAGGAGATGCATCAAAGGAGGAGACTCTTGGTGACTATATTCAAGAGTATGAATCTCAATCTCAGAGGTTCAAATATCATCTAAACTTCCAATGTTTTTGCAAGATCAAGGAGGATAGAAGGCCTAGCAATCAAAATAGAAGAAATTGGTGCAAGCAGCATGCTTTGGGTAGATTATTTCTATCTAATTTTTATGGGTCACCTAAATGTACAACTAGGGCTTGGGCGAAGGAGCTAGAAACCTATTTGCAGCAGCACCAAGCTTCAAAAGATGAAGCCATTAGAGTAGCAGCGCTGCATCTTGAAGGTAAGGCTTATGCTTGGTGGTTTTATGGAACTTCTTCATTAAATCTTGCAAATTTATCTACTTATGCAAAGTTCACTAGGAGGTTATTGAAAATATTTGATGTAAAAAATTTTGAAACATCCTTGTTTGAGCTAGCCAAGCATAAAAAAATAAAACCTATGCATGAGTTGGAAGGATCTATAAACCCAAATCCATTCCAGAATGCTATTGAGGGGGTTAGAAACTTGCAGAAAACCTTGCTAGAGAAATGATATCTGTTACATAAAAATTGTCATCTACGATATTGCGCTATAAGGTATATGACTCAATACCTAATACTCATACTTCCCCCCTTTGCAATTCTAACATATTAGTTCCTCATACTAAATAAAATCAAAGTTACAAGTCTACTAAGCTTTGGTGTAGCGCTTTTACGGATATCTTGCCTAACGGTCCCGCACCCAATGTTCAGCTTTCCTGCGTTTCTGAATGCACTTTATCTTTTTTATAGGTGCGGACCCCTGTAAGATTAAAAAGGCGCAAGTAAAATCCCAAAAAGCTCAATTAAAGTAAATTCTGGAAGCTTCTAGAATGGATTTTGTGGTGGCAGAATCGCTCTTGGAAGGTGCATGAATCCCTTACCTTATGGAGCTAACCCCTTGATGTGAGGAGCTTATCCCTTTGAAGGAGGATTCTATCCCTTCATGCTTGGAACAGAAAACCTCCTCTTGTCCACTATAAAAAGAGGCATTGGGTAGCCTCAAAGGGAGTTCAAGCTTTTAGAATATTTGAAGTTAAGTTCTATTGAGATTTAGACTCGGTTAACTAAGACTTTTTGAGGAGAGATTACATACCTCTACTTGTCTTGGTTGGAGGAGTGCAGAACTTTTCAAAGTAAAGGAGACTCCTGCTTCGGACCCCGGAAAGTCCTATGCAACATCAAGGCTCAGGTTGTAAGGATTTTCTACTTTTGAAATTAATACAAATATACTCATTTTTCTCAATAAGCTTTCAATCAATGGTTTATTTCATAGATTCCTTGATCACTATGATAAGCATGGTTTATGATGATTTCTATACAGGTGCTATGTAATACTTTGCTTGTTTGTGACTGCAGGTTTACGAGGAAAACTCCTTCAAGTGCACGAGCGACAACAACGACTTCAAACAAGCACTGGACATATGGTAAGTCTTTTACACCTCTACAGAGCTTCTTGTAAAATTTACATGCTTAGAGAAAGATTAGTATGTTTGGCTGTTTGTTGCTAGATACTTTTAGTACTAGGGAGATCGGTCTTGTCCGCAAGACGGATTAATCCACACAACAAATTGGCGACTCCACTGGGGAAAGAACTTGTTGTTTTTGGTTCTCTTTTATTTTGATTTGAGGAAACGTTTTTCTTGGTTTTTGATTGATTGACATCTACCTGGGTAGCTTAGGTTTTCTCTGTTTTGAAAATTTTGAAATCCTTTGGGTTTTTCTCTATTTTTTCCTGGGACTGCACTTTACCTTGTTTTCACAGTGCGGGCAGTTTCGCTCTTTTCCTATGTAAACAGTGCGGGACCGCACCTGTGATATCTTGGAGCCTGCGAACCCTGTTAAAGTTTTGAAAAACTTCAGGTTTCTTTCTTTAGTTCATCTTTATTTTTATTTTCAATTTTTGTTTTCTGCCCAGATTGGTGATTGTTTCTGTCAAAAGCTTTATGTTAATAAATCTCAGCAGTATTGGTGTTTTGATGATTTTCTAGAAGTTTTGCGTTTTGGATTGCTTTTCACTTGGTCTTTGTAGCAATTTGAAGCATTTGACACTTAGAAGTACCCCAGATTACCTTGGCCTTTTTTTTGTCTTTTTGCTGGATCTGACCTGATTGTGAAATCATCCTTTATTGAGAAATCGAGTTACCTGTTTCTTTGCAAATCTTCGAAAAGAAACTTTGTTATTGGTTTTTGAATTTCATTTTTTATAAAAACATAATTGAGTGTTTTCGATCTGTTTGTTATTCTGGACGAATAGATCCTTAGTTTGCTGAACAACTAAGTAAAACATTCTTCAAAAAAAAATCTTAAAGCTTTTATTCATTTAGATTATTAAAGTTTGTAGTTTTGTGTGCTATTAAACTTTGTAGATCTCGAAATTAGTTTGTAGTTTTGAGTGCTTTTAAAATTTCTAGATTTCTTTTGAAGGAAAATTGTTTTGTAGCTTCAAGTTTTTGGAAAGTATATGGATTTTTATTGTGAGCTTTGATCATTTGTTGGAAAAGACAAAAATATTTTCTTTCAAATATTCTTTATGTTTGAAGAAGGAATTGTTTATCAAAAGAGTTGCATTCTCTAACTTTTCCTTAATTAGAATTTCATTGAAAGAAAACAATCTGATCATCATTTTTAGGTGCATTTTTAGTGTCTTTTGGAAATCGAGTCTTCACACCATCAGAGTTTCATTTCCGCACCCATTGACTTAAGGAACAACTCTTAAAAGTAACGCTTAATTAAAATTCATCTAGCAATATTTTTATTTTCTAGGGCTCTTATCACCAACATAGCTTAGGCTAGTATCTTGGAGTAGGGAGTAATTAACTCTCCAAGATAGTAAAAACAAACAAGTAGACAAATCTTGCGGTAGGAGATAAATCCAATTGTAATTTGTATAATCTGGGAAGCTTCTCTTAAAGAAGTCAATCACGAGATCATGTCCGAACCTTTGAGACAATCAATTCTGTTTCATTGGAGAAGATATAAGATTTTGCGCGTATTACAAACGGTAAACCTCGGATTATCCATTGTCGAGGAGCCTGGGGTCACTTGTCGGTAAACCTCGGATTAACCATGTCGAGGAGCCCTCAAGGGGATTGAGCTTGCTACTCTGCCCTTGCGCGTGAAATCGGATCGTAGACTGTTCCCCCAGTTATATTTGTTACTGTTGGTAACCTTAGTGTCTATTATCTTAAGATTATTTCCTAAGGTGACGGTGAAGGAAAGATCTCACTGTACCTGGAGCAGACGTCGACTAGACTCACTTGGACTCTCTGGGGGGTTCTCTTCACACGAGATGTTTTTGTGAGGAAACTTGTGCCAGTCTGTTTCATTAAGCAGGTTGTCGGGGTAACTGTTCCAACCGCCCTTTCTGTATTAAATTTCTACTAAGTTGGATTTCATCACCAACTAGTGTTTTTAGTACAGGAAGTTATTGTTTGTGTGTGGTTTGAACTCTTAGATTTTTAAGCGTGTGATTTAGCTGTTTGTTTCTTTAGAGACTTTAGGTGTTTTCATTGAAATTTTCTTTGTTTGCGTGTGATTAGTTAATATTTAATCGTGGTGGAATTGCCGAGACAATCCCAGAGACTACAAGGGAAACCCCCTGAATATTCACCAAGTCAGCTTGAAGGGCTTCGTGCTCTGGTATCATCCAGTAGTGGTAGGATTAGATCAACAGAAATTGGAAGTTCCTCTATAGTTGTTCATCCTGATCATCAAATACCTACAACAGAATACATTCAAGAACCGATTTCAGTTTCTGAAGTTACTGGTAGTATTCCTGCTTCCAGTGAACTGGCTGATGAACCTGAAATCTCTGAACCTGAAACTGAACTTTATGTTTTGGAAACATCCTCAGGATTTATTTCACCAACTTCTAGCGATCTTGGTTCACCTAGGGTAAGAAATATTGTCACTGACGATCTTCCGGCTGGTCTTATTTCCATTGAAGAACTTACTAATCCAGACGAAGATATATCTCTTCCCGACTCCCCTCAATCCTTAAATCTTAGGGAGCGTGAATCTATTTTCTACAGCCCTATTCGAACTAGTGCTTGGTATCTATCTTTAACAAAAATTTTAGAGAATCCGGGTCTTGCTTTTTCTCCACCTCGAGTTCCATTTCATCCTACACCCAGAGGTTACTATCCGCCATCCATTATGGCCGGAGAGTCATCCATGTTTTCCCAGACACTGGAATCATTTTTACACGGTGGTCCTTCTGTTCCTTCGGGATATCAGGCTCTGTCTGGTACTTTCTTGGGAGCAGCTCCTCAACCAATCGAACAAGTGTTGTCATCTGGTTTTAATGGTGTTAAAACTGAATCGTCGAATGCAGAGAAAATCTATATGATGTCTGGTAATATTCCGAATCCTCAACCTCAAGGCAGTCAGTTACCACCTGGAGGGCCAACATAGGGAAATCCATTGCCGCCAGGGGGGAAACCTCAAGATAGTCAGTTACCGCCTGGGGGGCAACCTTCATGAAGTCAGTTACCGCCTGGGGGGCAACCTCAAGGTAGCTTTTTCCCAGGACAAACTGTGGAATCATATTATTTTGGGGGACAACCCCAAGGATAGTACACACCTCAAGGGTATCAACCTTCAGGACAGTATATGCCCCAAGGTCAACCCCAAACTCAATATGCTCCTCAGGGTCCTTATCAACCCCAGCTTCAGTCCGCGCCTCAGGGTTATCAACCTCAAGGTCAGTACCCAATTCAAGGTTTCCAACAGCCTTCTGGTCAGCCATCCATTCAAGGAGCCGGAAATGTACCACTTACTTATCAACCCTACGTTCAACTAGGTTATGGTCCTTACATTCAGCCTTCTGCGGGGCAATACCCCGGAATGAATATGGTATGGGATCCATCCCAATATCAACAACCTATGCAGCCTAATGTGCAGTTGCCTTATCAACCTGGACAACCTTTAATTTCTGGTCCAATTCAGCAACCTGTCCAGCCTACTATTCAAACTCCTGCACCTGGTCCTGTTCAGCAGGCTGGTCCTAGTTCGCCTAAGACTCCGCCTCAAACTGCTGCAACAGCTGCTACGTCTGTTCAACCTGTAACACCTGCTTCTGGAGTATCTGTAACCCCGAGTTCGTCTATCCCTGCATCCGTGCAAATCCCTCAAGTCTCTGTACCCCAGTCAGGATCTTCGGTTCAGACTTCGGTTCAGATGCCTACGGGACAAGCCGGTACGAGTACAGTTGTCACAAGTCAACCGCAATTCACGTATCAACCGTACCAGGGACAGCCACAATTCGGTCCCTATACACAAAATCCAAACTATCAGTATCAACCGTACCCTGGCTATACTTATCAACAGCCTCAACAACCCCAGTTCGGTCCGGTTAATCTTGGTTTTCCAGGAGGTTATACAATTCCTAATGCTAATCCGATTCCCAGTTATCCTGGGTATCCACCTCCTGGAACTGCTTTGGCTACTCAAGGTTTTCGTGACCCTAACCGTCAGTTACCATTTATTGCAACTTTGGATTTACCTGATTTGACACGCCTTACGAATGATCCAATTTTCTATTATCCGTATTGGCCGCCAATGCCGCATAAGTTGCCCAGTGATATACCAAAATTCGAAGGTAAGTCAGGAGAGGATCCATCAAATCACGTCATGACTTATCACCTTTGGTGTGCGTCTAATTCAATCATTGATGATTCGATTCGCTTACGTCTTTTCCAAAGAACTCTTATTGGTCTTGCAACCAAATGGTACATTGAGTTACCACGAGGCTCGTTTCATAACTTCAGTCAGTTAGCAACTACCTTCTTGACTCATTTTCAGTTGCCAGTCAGATACGACAATGGCACGAAATTATTAACTTCGCTGAAACAATCCACGTCTACGTATATTTCTGATCATATTCATGAATGGCGACGTAGGAGACGTTTGGTGAAAGTTTATATTCCAGATCAAATTTTGGCAGAATGGTTTGTTAAATCATTGTTACCCAAGATTACTGAAGATGTAGCTAAGGCTGGTGTTGTTACTGAAGAGCAAGTAATTTCTCAAGCTCAGTACCTTGACCTCGTTTATACGCAGTCGGGTACTTTACATGAAAAAATCCCAGACCTTCCAAAACAAGGTCAAATAGCTGCTGCTCCTTCAGGGTCTCATGCCGCTAACGGTATGATTGGTATGGTCAATACTAAAAGCAAGAAGAAATATTCAAAGAATTCTTCTCCAATTATAACTTTACCTGATTCCCCGAAGGGAGAATCTTCCCCCGAAGTTTCTGCCGATATTCATGTTGTGGAGACATCTACAGCTAAATCTAAATCCGGTAGTAAAAAGAAAGGGAAGAATAAAAACAAAAAGAATTCGAAAGAAAAAACTGATAAAAATGAATCCAATGACGAAAAACGTAAACCACGTTATCCTTGTTACATTTGTGACGAAGATCATTTTACTAAGGAATGCCCACATCAGGCCGAGGTTGAAAAATTCGTCAAAGGTTCACAACCTGCTGTCTTGAAGGATCCCTTTCCGACTCAAGATAGTAAGATGGTTGGTTCTACCTCGACTGCTTCATAAGAGCCCATTTTGATGATGTCTCATGTAAGGATTGTGACGCGATCGCAAGATTATGGTACTAAGAATCCTGTTGATGGTAAAGAAGAAGAATCTTCTAATGCAAATACATCAACTACACCTCCTCCTGTTTCTGGTCCGCTACAGATCGAGAAACAAAATCCAGACTTAATAATCAAACCGCTTGCTAAAGGTGTTCTTCGTAAATCAGCTTTCAATCCACATGCGAGAGCTGCTCAGAATTACAACATTGTTGAAGACTTAGCTATTTCTCCTTCAGCAATGTCGGCTTTGGAAGTGCTGCAATCATGCCCAGCACAGCGTAAATTTCTTTTGTCTACCATAGGAGCTGTTGATATTCAGGATTCTAATCTTATAATCTTCGATCTAGAAAATAGTACACCTTGTCTACCTCATCAGATGGCTTTCCAGATACCAGTGTACGTCAGAAACAGACCAATCTATCAGACTGTGATTGATGAGGGAGCTTCAACGTGTATTATGTCAATTCAGTGTTGGAAATATCTTGGTTCTCCTACGCTGAACCAATCTCCGACGATTCTTAAGGCTTTTGATGGTCGAGGTTTCCACCCTTTTGGTATTTTGCAGGATTTACCCATAGGGGTTGAAGGTAAAGTTGTAAATCTAGATGTGGAAGTGGTTGATGCCCCTCTAGATTACAACCTTCTTCTGGGTCGTAGTTGGTCTTATGCTATGACTGCTATTGTCTCTTCGGTCTTCCGACTCATAAAATTTCCATATCAAGGAAGGATCGTTACAATAGATCAGTTAACTTATTTTTCTTCCGACCCAGCCTCTACAGAAACAATCCAACATGTTGGTAAAGCGACTATCCCGTACAAGGATGTTGGAGTAGGTTTGATTAAAGATTCTGGTTTGTTAGGAACTTTTTCCATTCCTCCTCCTAACGTATCGCCTTTTGTTGCAACTATTCATATGATTTCGTCAGACTCTGTTATGTTTGATGATCCTTGGATCGTACCTTCCGAATCCGAGTTAGATTCAATTGATGGCATGATGCCTTTGAGTCCATTTGAACTTGCATATCAGGCTGTACAGTCATTTTCCGACCCCTCTTCAACCAAAATTGATCCAATGAATGGGATCCATGAGGAATCACTTTCAATATCTAGTTCAGCTACGATGACATTTCCTGAACTTGTTCATACTAATGAGCAGATTCGTGAATTCTTGTCTGTTGACGATTTACCATGGGAATATCTACATCACCGATCTTCATTTTTACCTGAACTAGATCATTTTGAAGATGATTTCGCTTCAATTTTTACTGCTGAATATGTCAAAGAACCGCATAATCCATTGAAAAATCCCGATTCTGAGTTAAATTTGGAAAATATTTCTCGAACGATTCCAATTGACATTTCAGTAAAACCTGGAATAATTGAAAACATTCATATAGGTGCTTCCTGTACTGAAGAAGAAATTCAAACTTATAAAGCCTTATTTCAAGAATTTCATGATGTGTTTGTCTGGTCCTATGAAGAAATGCCAGGAATTGATCCGTCAATTGTCGTACATGAAATCAAGACTTACCCGGATGCCAAACCTGTCCGTCAACGTCTACGTCAAATGCATCCTAGAAAAGCTGCTGCTATCAAAGCAGAAGTTGAAAAATTACTTCATGCAGGTTTTATTTATCTGATTCCCTTAACGGATTAGGTATCTAATATTGTTCCCGTGACTAAAAAACAAGGAACGAGTATGTATCGATTATAGGGATATTAATCGAGCTTGTCCTAAAGACAAACTTTCCAACTCCCTATATCGATCAAATAATCGATGATTGTGCCGGTAGTGAAATGTTTTCCTGTATGGACGACTTTTCAGGGTATAATCAAATAAACATACTCCCTACTGATCAGCCAAAAACAACTTTTATTTGTCCGTGGGGGACATTTTCTTACTGCAAACTACCCTTTGGATTGAAGAACGCTGGAGCAACTTTTCAAAGGGCAATGTCTTATGCATTTCATGACATTAAGCACATTGTGCAACCGTATCTTGATGATTTACCTGCTCATCCATCATGCAGGGTTGACCATCTTACACATTGACGTGCTATCTTTATGAGATGTCAGCATTATCGAATTCGGCTGAATCCACACAAATGTGTTTTCTGTGTTGAGTCGGGTCATTTACTGGGATTTGTTGTCTCGAAAGCAGGTATTTGCGTCGATCTGTCGAAGGTCGAAGCTATTGTCAAATTACCTCCTCCTTCGACTTTATGCCAACTCCAAAGTTTGCAGGGGAAAGCAAACTTTTTACGTCGATTTATTCCTAACTACGCCGAGCTTACAAAAGGTTTTACCCGGTTGCTGAAACAGAACATTCCATTCTTTTGGGATGAGATCGCTGATCAATATTTTGATGCACTTAAACACGCGTTGACCCATGCACCGTTATTGCATCCTCCCAACTACAACCAAGATTACATTTTGTACCTCACTGTTTCTCATTCCACTATTGGAATGGTTTTAGTTCAGGAAGACGAATCTAACACTGAACATGTGATTTATTATCTTAGTCAGAATCGGCATTCGACCGAAATCAAATATACACATGTGGAGAAATTGGCCTTGGCAGCTGTTCAAGATGTCCAACGATTTAGACATTACATATTGTTACACAAAACTACGGTAATTTCTGATTGCAATCCTATGATGTACATTTTGACCAAACAATTTCTAGGGGGCAAGTATTCCAAATGGATAGTCATCCTGTAGGAATTTGACTTGGAGTTTGAGAAATCCAGGGCAAAGAAATCTTTGGTATTTTTGGAACTGATGTGTGATTTCCCCTCTACTGATACTGAAACTGTGGCAGAGCAGCCCATTGCAGACGAATCTCTGTTTCTTATCAGTACTCTTGATCCATGGTATGGAGATATTATTGTTTATCTCCAAACTCAATCTTTTCGGCTTGAAATCTCGCGATCTCAGTGACGGAAAATACGTTTCCAATCCCAACAGTATAATATTATTGGTGATACACTTTATCGTCGTGGAACAGATTCTGTTTTCCGACGCTGTCTTGTTAATGAAGAAGCTGAAAAGGTTTTAAATGACTGCCATTCTGGAGCATGTGGCGGTCATATGTTGGGGTATGCCACAACCCAAAAGACATTGCGCGCTGGTTATTTCTGGCCGTCGTTATTCAAAGATTGTATTTATGCAGTCCGGAAATGCCACAATTGTCAACTTTTTGATCGTAAGATGCGTGCGCCACCCGCTCCTCTTCATCCCATAATTGCTGTTGGTCCTTTCGCGAAATGGGGTATCGATTTTATTACATGTAACCCTCACTCAGCCGGGGGGCATGCATATATTATCTTAGCAGTAGATTATTTTACTAAGTGGGCCGAGGCGATGCCTACATTTTCGGCTGACGGCAAGACTGCTGCAACTTTCGTATTTAATCACATAATTGCTAGGTTCGGTGTTCCTCAAGCCATTATTACAGATCATGGAAGTCATTTTCGCAATGTCATGATGACTGAACTGACAGATCAACTTGGCCTGCGTCACGATAGTTCCACTTAAAATCGTATCCTGGCTTGATGGTCTAATTGAAATGTAAACAGTTTAAGTCACCATGATCGGGCGAATTTATTGGTATTCACACAGTGAATTGTTCCATGTTATTTTCAGCACTTTGGGCATATCTAACCTCAGTCAAAACATCCATTGGTTTCACTCCCTTTTAACTTGTTTACGATGCAGGCCAGTATTTGTCCGTTAGTCTGAAAATTCCGTCACTTAAATTAGCCATAGAGTTACTCCGGCTACGTGCGAAGAGAGACGTTTTTTATATAGCTCCAATTGGATGAGAATCGAGCTCTTGCAATAGCAGGCAAGGGCTCATGTCAAAAGAATAAAAAGATCAGTATGATAGAAGTGTTACCCCTCGAAATTTTTGAAGGAGACCGTCTTAGTTTAACGAAGTCAAGCCAACGATAAAATTTGCACAGGTAAAAATTCGTGCCCATGTAACAGTCCTTTCATTGTTAAACGAAAATTTGACAAGGGAGCCTATGGTGATAGATTTTGATATGGTGTCCCTTTGAATAAACCCCGAGGAAATAGGCTATGCGAAGTGATATTATGTAATTTAGTGTAAGGATGTTTTTATTTGGGTTGATTTTCTTTACTATTGGTGTGTCTTAGATTGAAAACTTGCCCTGGATTTAGAAGTGTGTTTATCACTATTCTTATTTATCCGAGTTTTACTCTTGATATTGTAGATGTCGACGTCTCTTGAACCTACATTGGTTTTTCTTGATGGTGCTTTGTCTGCTGTGCAGGAACGGTTGCCCACTTGACTTGGGTTATCTATGCCCTCGACGGGTGCAGTTTACATGCATGGGGTAAGCCTTAGTCAAACAATGAATAACAAACAAAAGTCCGTGCATTAGTTGAGTTATTATACAGTCCATATCATTTGGGATTCGAGTTTGATTGTCGAGTTGGATTCTGAACTTACGCCAGTACGGCTTAACGGGAGTTTATGCCATTAGAAATCCGGTGTTGTTACGGTTATTTTTAAGAGTTCGTCTCTTGGAACGTGAATTTGATTACATTGAATATCAACATATTCCAGAACATTTAAATACATTAATAGAGATGCAATTTCTTCTAGTATGATAAATGAAACTGTTCACAGCCGAATCAAAATAAATAAAACAAACAACATTCATAAAATGTACAGATAAGCGAAGTAAATAGTGATATATATCATAGCATAGAAGTGTTTTTCAAAAAATATACATCGTCTTCGATCATAGGTTGAAACACCTTATGATAGGGAAAAATGATAACACAAAAAAAGTCAAAAATATGAATCTACAGCAAATCATTCAAAATCTTGATGGTGATCAGAATGAAAACCATTAAGGGCCACCTACACGAAACCTCCTAAAAGGTCACGGAACACCAATCACGTATCTCTTCAATGCGAGTGGAATGTCATGTATACATCTCTGAAATATCTGAAATTGACGCTCTAGGTGATGCTCATCAGTCGGGCACTGCAGCCTACTGAGGCTGATGGCATAGCTGATTGTCTTTGCGCAGGTTGGAATGGGGCTGTCCAATGGACCCATCATTATTAAAAAAACTTGGTTATTAATTTCCGACCGATCAAAATACAAAAAAATTAGAACTTAAACGTTGAAAATGATTTTTTTGGTCATCCTTGTTCCCTGGGAGAGTCATCTCTCAGTCTGTGAAAATCTATCTGATATGAAGGTCTCTCATAAATGAAAATTTCAGCAATCATTGGCAATGTCAGGAGAGGAGAAAGCCAGACAATCTGTTCCTACGATAAGACAGGCCATGTCATTGAATAGCCTGAAGAGTTCTCAGAGGTATTAGTATCCATGAATGCTAAATTGCCTTGGGGATCCTCTCTCGTTAAAGGTAACATTATTGGATCTATGTCAAATTCCTTGATTTTCCATTCTTCTCTCTGGATTAGTTGTGCCTGCTTCTTGGCTTTAACCATATGAGTTAGAAAATGATGACGAAAATGATCCTGACAATGTATCCCAGGGCAGGTATTTTTGTCACCGATCATGCACTCCCTACTACTGGTAATAGTAAATGCAATAACTTTCAGCACAAAGGACAGTATGATAGTTTGCATATCAATCCATTTGTCTGCGAAGATGCATACTCATCATTCTGAGAATTCTTGTCGAGCCAAAACAGTCACTTGACTGATGCAAAGAACAAGGAAAGATTTATTCAGCCCCTTTTGGACAAGCAGGTGGCTCCATTTTGCTCAGGCTCAATTTCGACATTTTTTGATAATGAAACAGTCTGCACATTTACTGTTTGGTATACAGGAAAGTCTATATGCCTGCTTGCTTAGTTAGCCCGAATTTACTCCTAATAGCATGTTCTTCATCACTTTTTGTTGGCAATAAATAGAGCATTGTTGAAAACTATCACATCCCTCATACTCACACATTTATATCCCAAGAAAATTGACATCTTATTATTCCTGTCCTAACAAGAATAGATTAAAATAGTCCATTTGAAAAAAAGTGAAACAATGGAAAATTTAATTTTGAAAATTTAAAAAACGCGGGGACATACTTACTTGTAGTACACGGTGCATAAGAACACACTGCACTGCGTGAAAAGTGGACTTAAATGCCCCACAAAAAAGGTGATGGGAGTCCGCAGTCCAAAATATTTTGCTAGGCACCTCGCAGGCGGTTTTTAAGCCTATTTTTCTCCATAAAAATAAAATAAGCCTAAAATGAATTGTAACTGGATGAAATGCAAGATTAGGAGGTGTTGGTTGCTGGACTAACGGTTCTCGATTTCCTTTGGGCCAGTTCCCGGAAGTCTTCACCAGTTTCTTTTTTGTAAACTTCTCTTTCCTCTGCGGGCTTGTGTGAAACGGTAAAAAATGAAATTGAAAAATTCCTTTTTATAAGTTTTTAAGAACAAGATGAATTTTTGTTTGTTTATTTTTCACTTTAAAGGGTATTTTTGAATTGACTTGCTTATCTTAAACGGTGTATTGTAACGTTTCAAGTTTTTGTGTGAAATTAGTTTCGAGGAAAATTGATCATTTTCCAACAAAGAGCATACCACTTTTATCCACTTTTGGACTCTTTCAAAATTCACCAGCAGCTGTGGAGTTCTCACCAAAGCATTGGAACCTCTAAACATGAAAAGGTCTTAGAAGCACTTGACTATTGAACAGTTAAAAAATAAACAGATCCTTATCCAGTACTTGGTTGCACTGAATGGCTTGGACCTGTTCTGAAGAATACGTTGATAACACGATTGACCCAGGGTTCTCTCCCCATTATTTCTGTCCTTTTTTGGGCATTAATTTATTACCTTTGAGTTTAAGTTTTTCTGGGCTCCCTAAGGTGGAAAATATAAGAGTTTCTCTTGTATTGGAATCGTTAAAATTATTATTAAGGACACATTCGATTTCAAGCAGGAGCAGAACCCTCCTTCTTTGAGGTTGAATTTTAAGTAGAAAGTTCAGGCTCACTTCAGGAAAGACTGAGCTTATAAACAAGCAAATGTTATCTTATAAACTTGTAAAAAATAAAAGTGTATAAAAATGGTGAGAAGAGAGAAAAATGGGCGTGTTTTGTTGTATTTTGATTTTGAAAATTCAGTCTACTTCCTCTTGAACACGACATATTCACACAGGTTGGGAAATCCTTTGCAGCAGGTTAGTCAAACCACATTGAAAGTTTTCATACGGTTTGGTGTGCTTTGGTCCAATTGTCACCTGACATACTAGGTCAATAATTATGTTGAGGAAGGTACAAATAAACCATTCATCTACAAAATATTTGTATCCATTTTGACCATCATGATCAGATGTACATGTGCAAAAACTTGATCTATGATTTATTAATTTCATAGGCTTGCCTCATTGGATGCTTTACTATACGACGTGACTCATTGCTCTGAGAGTTGATCTAGAAATCGTCCCGGTACATTGAAAAATCACACTTTCAATGGCAGGGTTTCTAACTTACGACGACGGGTTACATCATTGACCTTTGATGAATGATTAAGGTAGTATGTTGACTTGTTCATCATTCACATTTTACTGGATTTAATATTTGGGTACTTTGGAAACCATTGGCATTGGTGTTGCTCTACTTGTTAACAATTTACATCATTCCACAGTATCCAAGTGGTTCTACCTCCATTGTTTGACATATTCATTCATGGATAGAATCGTACTAGTTCGAATGCGGAAATCAAGTACAGTTTTAGTTCTATCAGAATGCAAAGGAATTTTGTTATCATTTATATGATGGACTATTTATACCATGAGATGTTTATTGTCCATACTATGTTCTGTCTATCTTTTGTGATATGAAATCATTCTGTGTGAATAGTTGAATGGGTTCTAGTTAGTTTTAATGCGGTATGGGGAATGCCTACCTACATTGATGATATCTTGCCTGTATTTTGCATTGAAGGTTTCACAGTGCGGCTTCAGGGGTGTCCATAGGATGATCCTTGAAATGATAAAATACTTACTCTTCATATGTAATGAGACCGGTTTCATCTATTCTGAGACTTTGCACTTTAGGGGGCAATCGTTACCTTGAAATTTTTCATCACAGCATTCTGCTGTGTATGAGCTCATTATTACTCATACTTACCTTTTACAAGTCTAACATATTAGTTCCTCATATCAAGCCTTGAAAATCGAGAAAAAGTTCTACGTCCTAACTTGGTGTAACTGCAGCTATCTTGCAATCACCCATCTTCTGATTATCCTACGTACCTAACGCACTTTGTCTTTTATGAGTCAGATGCCTTGTAAAGATCAAAAGTAGCAGTAATCCCAAAATCTCATTAAAGTA
The DNA here is from genome assembly GCA_034641835.2 of Pinus albicaulis. NCBI lineage: Eukaryota > Viridiplantae > Streptophyta > Pinopsida > Pinales > Pinaceae > Pinus > Pinus albicaulis. The sequence continues at coordinate 22,615 of JAXQQM020065787.1, read as the reverse complement.
AATCAGAGCTTCTGGAATGGATTTTTGTGGTGGCGAACACTCTTATGTGATGCCATGAATCCCTTACCTTGTAATTTAACCCCTTGATGTAGGGCTTATCCCTTTGAAGGAGGTCCTATCCCTTCATACTTGGAATAGAAAACCTCCTCTTTTCCACTATAAAAGGCATTGGGTAGCCTCAAGGAGTTAAAGCTTAAAATATTTGAGATAGAAGTCTTGTGATTTAGACTCGATTGACGAGACTTTTTGTGAGAGGGACACATACCTGCCCTTTAGTTGGAGGAGTGCATGAAAACATCAAAGTAAGAAGACACCTTGAATGCAGAAGAATCCTGTAACATCGAAGGCTCGAGTTGTGAGATTTTCTTCTTTTGAAATTAATACAGATATATTCATTTTTCTCAATAAAGCTTTTTCAATGTTGGTTTGTTTCATATTCCTTGATCATATGATAAGCATGGTTTATGATGATTTCTATACGGTGCTATGTAATACTTTGCTTGTTTGTGGCCCTTAGGTTTACGAGAAAACTCCTTCAAGCACGCGAGGGACTCTAGTGGCTTCCAAACAGCGCTGGACATACGGTAAGTCTTTGCCTCTATAGAGCTTTTTGTAAATGCCACATGCTTAGAAGAAATATTAGTATGTTTGGTACATTTGTTCTTTAGATACTTTTAGTACTAGGGAGATCGGTCTTGTCATAGACGGATTAATCCACCTGAGAATGCACTAGGATGCAATTGTTGATGTGGTTAAGGCAAATTTTTATGGTTACAGTAGCTACATGGGGTGGGGGTGAGTGTAAAATGGGCCCTAAAGAAATAATAAAATAATATTTAGTTACATGTCAGAAATTTATGGAGGAAAAAAGAAAAAAAATCCCACTTTTTCAACTCCTTCTTTTCAACTTATTCTCCCAAAGGTTTTACTCAAATTTGGATAAGGGGTAATCATTGGATGCAAAATTTGATTCCTCATCCAAGGAGTACCCATGTTTCATACTTTTTATGGATCCTACTCCATGTAAAATGAGAAATACATGAAAAACATGAATGCAATCACGTTTTTTCATATATTTCTCATTTTTTGTGTAGCAGGGTCCATCAAAAGTATGCACCATGGGTACTCCTTGGATGAAGAACTAAATTTTTCATCTGACGAGTACTCCCACTTGAAATTTGAGTAAAAAATTTGGGAGATAACTTGAAAATACGAGTTGAAAAAATAGTTTTATTATTTTATTATTTTTCAATCTTTTTACCCTTTTACATAAAAAATGGTGAATCATCCCCCATGGTTGACATCATCATCTTGAATCCCATTTGTTCTTATAAGGTTTATTTTTATTAGGAGGCCCATTTTAGACCTCAAAATTCCCCTAGTGAAATACTGACTGTAATTCGGGAATGCCTGAGAGAACGAGGCTGAGCCTGAAGGTATATGTTTCAAATATTTGACCAGGAGGTTCTTTATCATCAAGTACAAGTGAAAATTTTGTTTATACTGAGAATTTCTTCCTCGAGAGTTCCCTGGGTTAGGCACCAATGTTTTCCAATCATCCAAATCAAGATCCAATATACCATATTTCTGGTTCAACTCCTCTTCCCATTGTGCTATGAGCTGGCGGACCTGGACAGACCCCTCATGACAAGTAATAGTAGCTTCATCAATGATTCGGGAGGCTTACTTACTCCCGTGAGTTTTACTTGTAGAAATGTTGGGTTTACAAAACTCAGTGGCAGCTTTGGGTTGCTTCCACCAACCACGAAAACCCCGGGTGGTCTTACCCTTTCCCGAGGTAGCGTGAGACATGGTTCGAGAATGGTGAATTAAACTAAAGTAAATTGTGTTGAACCATGTTGGTCGACCCAAGGTGAGCCGATACCTAGGAGTAGTATGCTTCCAGAGGTCACACTGAACTAGGGGACTTGCCAAGGTAACCAAATGTGAGAAGCACAACCCATACAGAAGCCAACTATGTCTCCTTTTTCATACTGGGAACCTTAAATAGAAATAGTCCCATGGCCCAGAAACTTGAATCCGACTATGCCCAGAACACATGAGGGTATAAATATAAACAAAACCACATCCATACCAAAACCTTGAAAATTAAGGTTCAATACCACAAATTTCCAAAGGAGAAGCAAATCTAGTGCGCTAGGGACAGAAACATAATGATCGGGAGCGGTCCATAGGCCTTACCCAAAAAATTCCCATATGTGCCAACAAAATTCCAAAGAAAACATACATCTAAATACAAAAAATGAAATATCCTTCAAACAATTCTGAAACGACAATATATTATTCTCATTAATGCTCCTTCTAAACCATCCAATTCAGTGCATATCACTTCTTCCTGAAAACCAACAGACAAGTATAACGATCCATAACAGGGATACATATGATGGGACTCAAAACATACCCGAGACAGACAACTTGTGCCCCCTGTAAGTGAACCAATGCCCGACGAAATACCTTGAAGGCTTCCTTCCCCAAGCCTCCGAGTTGCTTAGACCAGACCGTATGCAAATGTAGTATTCCAAAATTTTCACATGTTTATTGGAATATTAGAGTTCTTAATAAACTTAATTAATTAAGTAAATAAAAGGGTGGAGGGACCCATAATCCTCAAAGATGAATAAAATCCACTTTTGATATGTCTATGTGGATATTTTAGATCTAAATCTAAATCATGGAGTAGTGGAGCAGATCCATTAATGATAAAGGAGTGGAGATCATGTCTCATTTATGAGATAGATCATGGAGGATGAAACAGTCAAATAAGATCATGGATATTAAATGTAAAATCATGAGGATCTTTGAAGAGGTCAACTAAGATCATAATGCATTCAAAGTGTGACAACTGCATTTAATGTTAACTAGTTGTTAACTAGTTAAATGACATTTTATTATTTGTTTTAAGAAGAGACTGAGACACTTAATGTTTTGCTGGAAAAGTTTTTTTTTTGTTAATTGTGAAAAATAAAATTAGTTATGGAAAGTGGTTCCATTAAAAAAAAGTAAAAAGGTTGATGGTAAATGTTTTCTAAGAATTAAAAGGTGGTTGGACAGTTTGGAACAGTTACCTGCTCCTTTGGGGATAAGAGACTTATCCCAGTGAGGAATAGGGGTTCTGTTAAGGGACTAAGGAGAGAGTGGGAAATGTTTCCTGAGCTGGTAGAGACTAGTGGAAATCACTCAACAAGTCCTAAATTTTTCTAGCATTGATTAGACTAGGAGTCCTGAGGTCACAACAGAAAATGTACTATCAACATGTACCTCTTCAGGAGTGGAGCACGGGGGCAAGAGGAGGACATAATTGCCTCTCTTGAAGGTTGGGTGGAAACCAACAACCAAATACACTTTTAGACAAGTGAATGATATTTCAGAATTAATTAGAGAAGAAAGTAATTCAAGATATGTGTACACAATTAGGTGTTATTTAATTTCAGAAGGAGAACTGTTTATTTTTCTTTGGAGCATATATTTCTAATAGGAAAGTGACAAGTTATGCATTTTAAATATCTTAGCCAATATTTGCAAATACTGTGATTTATACTATAAATTTGTAGAATAATCTTGAGATGAATATATATATATATATATATATATATATATATATATATATATATAAGACTCAAGATAAGACAAGTAAGGCCCATTAGGCGAGTCCTTAAAACTAGACATGCATTTGGCTCCATAACCCAGTTAAAGCAAGAAAATCGCCTAATATAGGAAATATTTCTGGGCAAGACCGTTGGAAGTACCTGGTATGTGAGCCAAACAGATTAGTAGATGACCAAGATTTTCGGAGAGAAAAATAAGAAGGAGATTTCGGCACATAATTTCCATTTGGTGTAAGAGCTGACCTGCAAATATGGAACCCAGAAAAGACGTTGTGAGGCAAAGACCCAAGGTACTAAATATAAACGAGAAAATGAAGAACTGTATTCAAGGAGTGAGTAAGTTAGAAATTCATACCCGTGGAAGGAATGCTTCCTGATGATTCCGAGCCTCGAATTGGAATTTAAATAAAAGAAAACAGAAGGATCAAAACTTAACATTTAAACGTTGACAATAGATATAATTCTAGATTCAGAATAACTTGGTAAAAGACCTCTAAAGATAAAACATGATAGGAGAATTACCTGAGTCGAGAAGTCTGAAATACTTGGGAGACATGAAAACTGCTACCGCATCAGAAGACGGAGAAAACACAACAACTACTGAGCTCGAGCTCCGCCGGGGAACCCATAGTGGTCTGAATAGGGATATCTCATCCCTGCCATATAGTAGACCATGGAGCATCACGCCTCTGGAGACATCAGAGGAGGTGATGAAGCTCGTTTCCAGGTAGAGTCGGAGTTCCATCGCCACAGTATCAAACCCTCTGAACCGGAGAAAATTAACCAAGGCAAAAGAAAAGTGACAAATGATAGAGCTATCAGGGTTGGCGTGAATAACAAGTCACTTCCCGCCGGAAATGCCAACCGCAGATATCTAAGAAAATCAACGGTGAGATCTATGGTAGGTGGCCATCGGATCCTGCAAATAATCACAGAATATCTAACCTTTATCAAGTAATTTAATACTAGTACAAACTACAATCAATATGTTAGGACGTGCCAGCTAAACCATTGATGTTAACGAAAATTCGAAACATAAATTATGTGGGGTTAAGGTAAGCTCAAAAATATATGATACATTAAAGGTTTAGAGCCGGAGAAGTTAAATATTGACCATCATATAAAAATATGTAATGTGAATAAGTATTTCCTCGTGATTCGGAACAATGGGTGTTAGAACAATGTAAATGTATCAATGTTAAGGTTTAAACCTTTGTAATAACCTTAGATAGGTTATGAATTTTATGCTAAGTCTAATTCATTGGTGTTGCATAATAGATTAATATTTACACATATTTAATAGTTTGCTTAGCCATAGAGTAAAAAAAATAAAAAAAATTAGAGTATATGTTACAAGTGGTATCAGAGAAGTGTCCATACGCCGGGACCCTAAGGGTCAACTAACGATTTAAACTGTGTGTATACTGATGCACACAAAAGAAGCTTAACAGGAAACGTCATGAGAAGGGGGTCAATGCAACAACCACCCCAAAACACCAAGAAACCCCAAACACGACAAGAAGTGAGCCCTGAGATGTGGGTTCAGCTAAGTGTGGATCAGCACCAGCAAACAAGTAGACTGTTGGAGGAAAAACAGCACCAAACCAGCATACTATTGAATACAATACATAATCTACATGAAGAAATGGTGCGGGTTCGAAGTGATAATGAGCGCTTGATGCAAGAACAAGAAAATATACTCAAGAGCCTGTCAGACAAGAAAAATCAAGGAATGGAACAACCCAGTGTTGATAGAGACATGAAATAAGGTAATGAGTGACAGACAAGGGAACACACCACTGATAGAGTGGAAAGAAGCCCTTCCCAATGAAGCAACAAGAATAAAAAATATAATGAAGCAGAGTCTGGCAATTTTTTGGATCAGTAAGAAGTTAAGAGGAAAAAAGTGGAGCTTCAGGGTGAGTTTCGAAAAATAAAACCACCAACATTTGATGGTGAAGCTGAGGAAGTGGCAGAGGCTTGGTTGATAAATATGAATAAATATTTTAAAGTGTACGAGTACAACAACAATCTGAAGGCCAGATTGGCCATATATCATTTAAGGGAGAAAGCCACTCTATGGTGGGAAGAAGTAAATAATGTACATAGCATTGATGACCAAGATGTTACCTCGGAATCATTCAAGCAATACTTTATAGAAAAGTATTTAAAAATATGTTTTTACGATGAGAAATATAAATAATTTCATGACTTGAAGCTGGGACAAATGACCATGGATGAGCATGTTACCAATTTCACCTCTCTGTTAAGATATGTTCCATACCTCAGAGATGAAAAGGCTAGGCCACAATATTTTTTGACAGGTTTGCCCACACATGAAGAGTTCTGGTGAATTTGTAATATCGGATAATTTTAGGATGGAAAATTATCTTGAAGTTTAAAAAATTGGCGAATCTCACTAGTCCCTAATATGGAAACTATAAAATGTTTATTGATGTATTTGTAAAATTATTCAAATTTATAATGATATTATATATTTTTTCTATATAATATTGGCGATTTTTAACATAAAATAATTTTATATTGTAAAATTTGGGCGAATCATTTTTATAAAAAAATGGAAATTGGCGAATCTTTTTTTTGGAAAAACCATGGAAAATTAGCCCATCTGCGAATATTAGCCCCTAAAATTTTCCATGTTTGTAAATCCTAGAACCATGGAAGAAGCCATTCGTAAGGCACGAATGTGCTACCAGCAGTCCAAGGAAAAAGGGGAAGTGGGGAAAAGTTAGCAGCCAAGAAAAGGACAGAAAAGGAGCTCAAACTTCAAAAGCACCAAAAATAATAACTTTAAGAATTATGCACGTAGTTCTGTAAGTAAATAGTTTGGAAGAAATCATCAAAGAACCTGATGGCCAGCTGAAGAAAGACCTACAGAGGCATCTAGCAAGCCTGAGCAAGGGCAAGTGACCAAACCACACCTGCAGTGTTGGGGGTGTGGTGAAGCACATTACTACAAAAATTTCCCACAGTGAGCGAGAAGTGAAACAATTGCAAATTTGCAGGAGGCTTCTACAGTAGGCGAAGTGGCTCGAAACATACCTCGTATCAACGCAGCGTTGGAGGATTGACAAGCAGATTATCAACCAAAAATGATAGATTTGGAAGGTAAATTACTGTCTCAATTTGTTTCTATTTTAGTAGACCCAAGTGCAAGTCTAAGTTATGTTAATCCCAAAATAGTGGAAATTTGTAAATTGAAGTGGCAAAAATTGAAAAACCCTTGGCTGGTATAGCTAGCCACAGGAGCAAAAGCAAAGGTAGCTGCCAAAATTCAAAACTACACATTAGAAATTGCAGAACAACAGTTAAACGTCGACTTGAACATACTGCCATTAGGGTCCTACGATGTTTTGCTAGGTATGGATTGGCTAGAGAAACAATGGACCTTAGTGGACTACAAGGAAAAGATCATTTATTACAAAATGCAAGATGGAACACGCAAGGAAATTTAGGGAATCAAGAAACCCCTACAGCTACGTCCCATTACAGCATCCCAAATGAATAAATGTATGAGGAAGGGATTTCATATTTATGCTATCCAGATGGGATATGCTAACTCCAAGGAGAAGTCTCCTATGATGGAGAACATACCAGTGATACAATATTTCATGGATGTCTTCCCGGAAGACATACCCGGATTACCACCAAGAAGGGATATTGATTTTACCATTGAATTAATGCCAGGAGCATCACCCGTGTCAACGGTTCCTTATAGAATGAGTGTTCCAGAATTAACTAAATTAAAAATGCAGTTACAAGAATTTATAGATAAAGGATACATCATCCAAGTGTGTCCCCTTGGGGAGCACCAATGTTTTGCGTTAAGAAAAAGGATGGAACCATGTGAATGTGCATGAACTATAGACAACTCAACAAGTTAACAGTAAAAAATAAATATCCTTTACCAAGGATTGATGATCTGTTTAGTCAATTATTACCCTTCGGGTTAACCAATGCACCAACGACCTTTATGATGTTAATTCATGGCATATTCCATCCTTTCTTAGATAATTTTGTACTCATATTCATTAATGATATTCTAATTTATTCTAAGACCCAGGAAGAACATAAAGAACATCTAAGGATTGTGCTAGAAATATTAAGAAAACACCAGCTGTACGCTAAGTTCAACAAGTGTGATTTCTTCAAACAGAAATCCAGTACTTGGGCCATGTTATTTCAACAGAAGGGATTGTTGTTGATCCAGAGAAAATCAAGACAATCATGGAATGGCGGGTACCGCAGAATGTGGCGGATATTAGATCCTTTATGGGATTGGCTGGGTACTATCGAAGATTTATTGAAGGATTCTCCAGAATTTCTTTTCCAATTACCTCCTTGCAGAGAAAAGGAAAAGTCTTTAAGTGGACTGTTGAGCGCCAAAACAGTTTTGAGAGGTTAAAGTAGCTACTGAACACTGCACCAGTGTTGAGGGTAGCTGACCCCAATAAAGAATTTGAATTTTGTACGTACACTTGTAAAGAAGGAGTTGGGGTAGTTTTATATCTGGAAGGGAAGGTAGTGGCTTATGAGTCAAGAAAGCCGAAGGAACATGAACAAAGATATCAGCCTATGATCTTGAGTTAACAGCAGTAGTATATGCATTCCAGGTATGGAGACATTACTTGTTGGGTAAGAAGTTTGTACTAAAGACAGATTATAGCAGCCTAACTAGTTATTTCAAGCAAGCTGATTTAAACTTCCGACAGGCAAGATGGAATGCCTTCTTAAGTGAGTTTGATATGGACATCCAGCAAGTGAAGGGTAAGGAAAACAGGGTGGCTGATTTTTTAAGTAGAAAGTTGCATTGTGTTTATGAGCTTTACTACAATCAACTTGAATGTAAATTATTGGATCAGGTAAAAGAGGAAGCCTAGAAGGATCCAGAATATCAATTCCTATGGTAGCAAATGGAAGAGAACAGAAAGCAGGGAAATACTTCTGAATATGGAGTTAATAAAGAACAAATGCTAACTTTTAGAGGAAAGTTGTATGTACCAATCTGGGTGGACCTAAAGGAGCTGATTATGAATGAATACCATCAGAGTAATTATGCAAGCCACCCAGGATACCAGAAAATGTTAACTGCTATTAAAAAAGTATATTTATGTTTGGTATGTGTTGTTGCATCAGTATTTTATGCATGTTTTGATGACTAGATTCCTTGACTAAGTTTTCTAGAAGCTAATCTCAATCTGAAAATTTTTCATCTAGAAAACACCCCAAACAATTTTTGTCTTCCCACCCTTCTCTTTCAGCCTATGATAGGAATGGTCTTTATTTTTCCATACCTATCACAATTTAGCAAAGCCTCCCTGTCTATAGTTGTCATAAGTTTTGTTTCTCTGCTATCAAAATTGCTTGTTTTTCATACAACCCACTATCCAACATTTGACAAAGTGTCTATCCCTCTTTCACTGATCATTTTGTCATATGATAACCTACTCATAGCTAAGAAGCCATTCAAAATCTATGACAAAGTCTGTAGGTCTAGGTGGTGGTGTTTTAGGGAAAATTCCTTGACAAATTTGTCTTAAGCCAAAAACCCTGTTTTCATCATCATGTCAGCCATCATTTTCTTCCCATCCTGCAAAAAATACACTGGTTTATCCTTAGGTCATACACCACTAAATTCTTATTTGGTTTCATTTTAGCAAGACTCAAAGTTATTCATTCCAGGAAAAGAGCAGAATTCTAAAAGTTTCATGAGTGAGAGAAAGTTGTCAGATCAGTTCTAATTTTATGGCACACTACAAAGCTCTCCAGAAATCAAAGATCATCTGTCAAATGCATCTCTGCAGGGGTGTATTGAGTGATGATGATATGCTAAATGAGAGCAAAAGAACAAACTCAACAAGGTTATCATGTTGTGGAAGTTTGCCATCATAAAGTTGATGAAATATAGTAAGTAAAGGAAATCAAACATACAAGTTTCAAATCCAAAAGGTGCCTAAAAGACAAAGATCCTTCATCAAGACAAATGGACAACAAAATATAGGTGATGCCTATCATCAGCGCTCTATGACTAATTCCAAAAGTATTGCTACATAAGTTCTCAAAAAGGTGACCTAGCCCTGCAAATCACTCTTTTTCAAGAAAGAAGACAGTCTTTGACAGAATGAGATCTAAAGAAAATTAGAAATCATAATGAAGGTATAAGAAGGACAGTTTCTTCTTATATATTACCATGAACCTGGACTTTGAAAATCAGTTAAAGACAAATTCAATGCACCTTATGAAAGCACAGTAAGGAGTAAGGAGTCATTTCATAAATACACACACTGAACACTTACTATTTGTAAATGACATTGCTTTTTTCTAGTTTTCACAGTGATATGGTGCAAAAGACACATATATTGCAGATAATTTTTCATAAAAGAAGAATTCAGTCTGTTTAAATGATTTCATCAATGATAAATGGCAAAGGTTCCCAGTTGTTTTCCAGTTGTATTTTTCAAAAAACAAACAGAGGACATAGTCTTGAGATCAATGAAGTTTCTATGTTTGATAGGACCTCCTTCACAACAAAGCAGAGGGTCAAAAGATAGTTTGAAGGCCTCCTTCATAACAAGCAGAGTGGTCTGACAGTGATTTTTGAGTGACCTAGGAGAATATAGTTGCATAACCTCCTTCATAACAAGCATAGGGTTGAAAAATCATCAGGGAAAATACTAAACTGAAGAAATCTTGTTGTGAAGACACCATGCAAAAAAGAGAAATCAATTAGTAAAAAGGGGCAACTCCTCAACAAAAATACAAAACCATTTGTTTTTAAAAATACAAAGACAAAAGAAGGATTTTTTCAAATTGGTAAAGGGAGGGAAAAAAGGTGTTATTTCAAACAATCCTAAATGATAAAGAGCTTGGTCAAAATGTTTTATATGTCATTAAGCAAACATTCCAAGGGAGAAAGACGAGTTATAATGCCATTTGCAAATTTTTAAAGACGCAACGCGCCTATAGGTTTGTTCTAAAGGATTTTCTATTGGACGCGACACGCCTGTCATTGCACGCGACACGCCTGTGCAAGCGTCTGGCGCCCAGGCTTTACACACGACGCGCTACCTCCGGCAGCCCTGCCTAGCCCGGCGCCCAGCCTCCTGCACGCGCACTCTTTCCTGGCAACCTTGCCCGGCCCGGCGCCCAGCCTTTGCAACCTTCATCCTTGCACATCCGCCATTGATTTTTCTCCTTACATCCATACCTCCTCGCCCGGGCCACTGCTTCTTTTTCACGACCCACTACTGCCTCTTCATCCCATGGCCCATCTCATGCACCTTCCTCACCCTCCACTCACTATGTTTCCCCTTCTTCTAGTCAAATATTCTCCTCAAAAGCAAACATCTCCTATAATTAAGAGTGAAAAAGAAGAATCTATTGAAAGCAGACATGAAGGTGATGAGGAAAAAAGTGGCACTCAGCAAAACAGTGATGAGGAACAACGTGGCACTCAGCAAAATAGTGATGAGGAACAAAGTGGAACCCAATAGAACAGTGAACATAAGCATAATGGTAGTTAGCATAGCAGTGATGGAGGAAGCAGTGGTGATGAGAAAAAAAGTGGTATTCAGCGAAGCGGTGATGATAAGGAACAAAACAGTCCTCAGCAAAGCAATGAGCATGAATCAAGTGATAAGAAAAACAATGAGCATGATGGAAGCCCTCATACAGCAAGTGAAGGTAGTCTCCAAGAAGACAACAAGCAGGATAAATATGAAAACCATGAAACTAATGATGACACTGAACTTAAGGAGGAAAATTCATAAAATGATGAACAGAGAAATACAAGCAAGCACAGTAATGAGAAAAGTGACAGTTTTCAGAAGGAAAAGGAAGACATCCCTCACTCAATTGAGGAAAGTGACAATGGTGGCATGTAGCAAATTAAAAAGGGCACTCATGAAGAAAACATTCATGATGAAGGCAGTCATGGTGATGACAAACAAGCACAAAAAAGTAAGCCAAATGATGATAGCCCTAAAGAAGACAGTGAAAAAAGTGAGCGTAAAAAGAGTCCTCAAAAACATGTGCTAGATACCTCTCCTAGGCAAGGGGCCATGACTCTTTCTCCAAAAGTGGTAACGCCTAAAACCACTAAATCTACAAAGAAGAAGAATATTCAAGATATAACTACAAATGTTACTAGAGCACTCCAGAGTAGAGGCAAGTTGCCTAAGCAGCCTATTGTTGAATTTCCAAGGAAGACAAGAACAAAGAAGCCCATTCAAAGCAAGGGTAAGGAAAAAGTGGAGCAGCAGGAGAGCAGCCATGAGCAGGAAAGAGAGTTTGACATAATCCAAGTGGATAATGATGCCGAAGATGACCAAATCAAAATTCTGAACTCTCTTCTGCAAAACAGAGATGTTTTTGGTCTTTTTGGTAGTTTTATGTTCACAAGGAAAAATGACTAGAAAGCTAGTGGAAAGAAGCTAATGATTAAAACAGAGTGAAACCTGATTGGTTGATGACAAGTGGTGAATGCAAAGGCAACTACTGAAACAAAATCAAATTCAAACTATGACTAAATAGAAACAAATCTTGATAATGACTTTTAAGTAAATGATTCAAAACATAAACTCAACTTGTCAAATTCTTTCATCAAAGGTATTTTGAGAGAGAGCTTGAAACATGGTCAGCGAAGCATGCAAATTCTCCTAACTTAAACAGTTAAACAACTAACTTATAATGATGCAACATTTTATCCATGATTAGAGATTTGTTGAAGCATATTTGGAGTAAAACATTGATACCATCATAAGATCTCTACTTTAAGACTAGTTCCTAACTCTATTCTGCAACTTAGTTTGATAACACTACACTTCACTCAAAGGTTATAGATTTTTTAAAATAGTCTTTTGAGGAAATGTTTGTTTGTGAGATGATAAGGAAGTTGCAGAAGTACTTCAGGCCTTAAAATGATATTGTCTTTTGTTCATATGGTTATGAATCAATTATAGATTTTAGAACAAGAAGAGGTTTGTAAATAATGAAGGTTGTTTTGTTAAGTTTAACAACTGAAGTAATCTAATATGCAGTGAATGACAACTGAATGTGGAGTGCAAATGCAATGAGTTAAGCGAAAACTGAACTTAAGATGTCACTAATCTAAAACAGTGCTGAACTACCAAGTCATTATCAAACTTAAAACAAAATAACTGAGCATGAATTAAGTGCAATTAAACTCCGGAGTATCCTAACTAGGCTATCATGCATTATTCTATGGAATTATACAGTTTGTTTGTCCATCATGATTGGTATTTTGGAAGAGTTTCTTAGAACAATCCTAACTGTACAATTCGGTGCAAATGCAAACATAAAGACTGAAAGCAATTAAAAACTAAGATATCATAGCTATCTCCTACCCATCATTATGATATTTTGGAAAAGCGTTTTAAGAGCAAGAACAGCTATGGTACTTAGTGCAAACACACAACTGAAACGTTCAAGATCACAATCATGCTTAAGACATTATAAGGATTTTTTGGAAGAGTTTCTTCTTTTGGAAGAGTACTTAGCATAAGTATAACTGTGATGGTGAACAAAAGAGATTGCAATTGAATCCTACAATACTATAGCCATTTCCCATTCATTATCATGATCTTTTGGAAGAGCTTCTTCTTTTGGAAGAGTTTTTAGAATGAGTATAACTATAGTAGCTAATGAAAACAACTACGAATTCAACTTCAAAAACGTAAAGGCAGCTAGGATACTTATCTAAATTATGCAAATAAAACCGTGCAGGAGGCAGGGGCCCTCTACCACCAGACGGAATCTAACTCCAAATCAAATCAACGCTTTCAAAACAATACTGTCTGCTTCATTAAAGGAGAAATAACTTGAACAGAGCAATCTGCGTCTTCAGAAATGTAGCACAAAATCTAAACAAAATCTGGAACAAAAATCTAGCCTAGCTCTCGGTTTCCCAAGTGTTTATATAACAAATGTACATAACAAGACTTGCAACAATTCCGGGATCATTGTCTTTCCTTATTGAAATCACATTAGGACTCTTGAAGTGGCTGCGTAAAAAGGAAAAGGACATATGGACTAAGACAATCCTATTAGAAGTCTACCTTCTTAAATGTGTTCCCACGTACCAAAACCATATCCAGAATTCGTTTCTTCCTTCATGGTGAGCAACGAACAATGTAGACATGACGTGGAATATACCCATATGCGGTTTTTCTTGAGAGGCCACCTGGAACATACCCAAACGTGAAGACAGCTGCAGAATTTCCGGTTAGCTACGGAATGTTTGCATTCTGCAGCTAGTTCCGGTCAAAATGCATTACAATGACAAAAATCACAAAACTTAGCAAGTCGGTCATGTTAATCATTCTAAAAGTAATTTTAACTAAATTCATTGATCAATTGGGTCTAGGATAACAATGGACAAAGGAAAATGAGGTAAAGTAAGATGAAAGAAAGCACAATATTGAGGCTCAACATACCCCCACTGCTGACTTCTTGCATGTCCTCATGCAACTTATCCTATAAACTCAGAGGCTTCTCCAAGAACATCTAATCCTCTCCTTCTCCTTTGCCTGGAAGCTAGAGATCTTCTGGGTTTTCTGATGACAAGTTTGAACCTTAAGTTGATAAGTGCCCTGATTAGCTTCTTGTTCCTCTTTTTCAACTTTTCATTAGCCTTTTCCACTTTGTCTATATGTAGGGATAAGGTTGAGTTCATATCAATTTTGAGTTTGACTTGTTCCTTCAGAATGTCATTCTCATTTTTTATGTGTCTATTAAGTATTTCCAGCTCATACCTATCCCTTCTTAACACATCTATTTCGGACAGTGGAGGACTAGGGGTTCTCTCTCTACTCTCTGAAGCTTTCCTTTCCAAAGTTTCAACATAGTCATAGACTTCTTGCTGAGCAGGGTCAATTTCAGGGGTTCCTTCATTAAAATCCTCTTCAACATCTTCTTCAATAGATGTTTCCTCATCTTCTATATTTATCACCCCTGTTTGTTTGATCTGAGTTTTCCTTAGTTTTCCCTTTAGTCTATGGCTTCTTCTTGGCTAGGAAGATCCCTCTCCTTTCTCTGTGGCAGATTTCCTGATTACCTTCTCTTTCTTAAGTTGTCTCTTGATTTGAGTCAACTTCTCTAAGATGATTTCCTCACTACTTTCCTGGACTGTTTTGTCAATTTCAATTTTTGAAGCTCTCCATTTTCTGCTTCTCCTTGTAGGTTGTTGTTCAGGTGAGGGTTCTTTTGGCTCTTCAAAATGATTTCTTATCAAGAAATTGTCCCAAGTATCATTTTTTTTGGCTAAATGGTGTTCAATCAAAATTTTAACCAAGCCATGATGATATAGAGTTGTCTCTAAAAATTGAACCCTTCTTTGAACACAAGAAGCCATCTTTTTCAAACTTTGAAGCAAGAAATAGGGTAAGTTTAACTCTTCCCCCAGAAAATGCATTATCAGTCTAATGTGGTAAACATAAAATGTGCCATATCTACCCTCACATGTAATAAATTTTTGCAGAATAAGCGGTATGTTTCTCCATTTATTTTTCAATGCAGAACTTGGAATTCCCTTCTTAAACACAGTGATATCCATACTTGGTGATTTTAGAATTTGCTTCCAGGATTCATTATGGAATTCTCTGTTTTTGAACCATCTCTCTCCATTTCTAAGCAATCCCGTAGCTTCTGCAATGAAAACTTCAGTGACAGTGAATTTAACATCCCCCACTTCAACCTCAGATCCTTGAAATGATCTTGCAAATGTTTTAGTGACTTCTTTGTGGAAGCCATTAAACTTCTCAAGAAATTGTAGCCATCCTATCTGTTGCAACATTTATTTACATTGAGGGTAGCCTTCTAGGTATTTTATACCCACTGGTTCAGTTCTTACAATGAAACCCATAATTGCTTCTTCAATGTTCAGATTAATACTCTTTCTACCCATGGAAACAATAACTTTCACCTTCAAATTGATATGCCTCAGGTTCTTAATGACAATGGCTTCAAACTTCGGAATGATATACCTCTGCGTTATAGTGACAATGGCTTCAAACTTCGGACTGATATGCCTCTGGTTGACAGTGACAATGGCTTCAAACTCCTCACTGATATATCTCTGTCTCTTGGTGATAATGGTTTCAAATTCCACACTGCTATACCTCTGTCTCTCGGTAACAAATGGCTTCAAATTCTTCACTGCTATACCTCTGTCTCCCGGTGACAAATGACTTCAAATTCCACACTGCTATACCTCTGCGTTTACAGTGATAATGCTTAATCTCTGTTCACGGTGATAGGGCTTTGATATTCAAACTGATATACCCTTTGCTCTGCTCACGGTGATAGGAATATCTCTATTTTGCGGAATGAAGTGCTGGCTACAGAATGGAGTGATGGAAGTAGTTACGGAAATGAGTTAATGGAGTGAGGTGGAGAAAACGAATTAATGAGTGAAAAGACGGCGGAGATTTTTACAACGGAAAAGAAAATCATCATTGAATGATTTGGTTGGGTGACGTGAAGAAATTAAACACTTCAGCCATTTTAACCGCTTAAATGATGTCGAGTATAGAATTTGAAATGAGAGATTTTAATCCAAAGTTTGTGGAGGGTATTTTGGTCATGATCAATAAAAATAATTAAAACAACTTTTTCAAATAATTCATAACTAAAACTATGCTAAACTTTATGAAATGCCATTATAATCTAAACTTGTTACCTCTGCTTTTCATTTGATTTTTGTAGTCTTTGTCTTCTTTGTTCACCTTTGGAAGAGTCTTCATAATTCTTCTTGATTCTTCTTATTCATGGATACACTGGATCATTTTGTTGCAATTCTAATGTCTGCTGATTGGTGCCTTCAGGATTTGTAGCTGCGGAATGACTGTCTGGCTGCGGAAAGTCTGATCAGCTGCAGAATGTCTGTTAAGCTGCAGAATGTAGCTGTAGAGCATTTTAATCATGGAATGGAGTGTTTTGGAATATAAGTGAAATGTTATATGGCATGAATGAATATGGATGATGAGACATGATATGTATGAAGTGGATGATGAAATGGAATGGATTCAGTTTATGAAATGGAGTGAAAGAACATAAGAACTGCCCTGCAATCCATGACATGTATTATTCATTTGCAGTAAGACATCAGACTTTAAATTTTGACATGAAAATGAGGTGAATGGAGTATGGAATGGGATGAATGAAATATGGAATGAAGTAGAGTATGAATGAATGAATAAAATGGAATATGGATGGATAAGTGAATGGAGTGAAATGAAATGAGATGGATCATAAGCACTATGGATCTGAACTTATGATTTTGTAACAGCTGCTTGCAAAAACAAAATGGAAAAGTTAGAGTGTCAGAGAGACTCTGATTTTCACCCTATCTTTTCTGTATAAACATGCCAATCAGTGATTGGTTTTCATGTTTATACTTTTATTTATTTATTTATTTATTTTTCAAAAGAAATGCTTCAGAAAATTCAATCAAGTTGATGAAGAAGAAAGATTCTTCTTCATTAACTTCACATCACTGCTTTCTTGGAACTTCTGGACAAATTCTTCTCTTGAGAGTGGTTTGTGATATAGCTTCAATCTATGACCATTCACAAGAAAAGTGACCTCTTCTTCATCTATAGTTCTGATTTTTACTGCCCCATTATAAAAAATTCGAACAATTTCATATGGCCCAAGCCAATGTGTCTGAAATTTCCCTTGAAAATCCTTGAATTTTGAATCAAACAAGAGAGCCCAATCACCCTCTTTAAATTTCTTCTCTTTGATGTACTTGTTATGCCATCTAGCCCTTTGCTGTTGGACTAGACTTGTTTTCTGAACTGCATCTTGTCTGATCTCATCCAATTCATTAATTTGCTCCAGTCTATGCTTTTGTGCCTCCGTTAGATCAAGTCCTAGCTGAACTGCCATCTTGAAAGTTTGAATTTGGAACTCTATAGGAAACAAAACTTGCTTTCCATAAACAAGCTCATAAGGAGTATGGCCTGTTGTGTTTCTCCATGTAGTTCTATAGGCCCACAAGGCTTCAGGAAGCCTATCTACCCAATCTCTTCTATGTAAATGAACAGTCTTTGTTAGGATTCCTTCAATGACCTTATTATTAGATTCCACTTGACCATTTGCTTGTGGATGATAAGGAGTAGATTTTCTATGCCTGATTTTGTACCTCTCCATCATTTGCTCCACTAGCCTTGATGTAAATTGAGCTCCTTGATCTGTAACAATTTCCCTTAGGACACCAAAACGAGTAAAAATATCCTCAAAAAGAAAAGTAACTACAGATGCTTCATTAGCAACAAGTAATGGCTTGGCTTCTACCCATTTGGTAACATAATCAGTGCAAACTAATATATACCTCTTCTGTCTTGATGGAGGACTAATAGGTCCTACAAAATCCAAAGCCCATTTTTCAAAAGGTTCAATATGTACTTGAGGTTGTAATGGCATCTCACCTGAAGGAGAAGGTTTCCCTACCCTTTGGCAACTATCACACCTTTTGACATACTCTTTAGCATCTTTAAACAAGGATGGCCAATAATATCCTAAATTAAGGATCTTATAGGCTGTCCTCTTATCAGCAAAGTGTCCACCACAAGGTTCATCATGACATGCTTTGAGAATCTCAGGCATCTCATCTTCACGAACACATCTCCTAATGATCAAATCTGGACCTGTCTTGTACAACTCATTAACAACCCATGAATATTTTGCACTGTCATAAATGATTTTTCTTTTATCCCTTGCATTCATTATTGAAGGAAATTTTCCTGAAACTAAATAATTAGCAATATCAGCAAACCATGGAGTTTGAGTAGAAATTGCAAAAAGATATTCATCAGGAAATTGATCTTCAACTGGAGTGTCATCTTTGATATTTTGAAGTCTAGATAGGAAATCAGCTACTGTGTTTTGTTTTCCAGGCCTATCTAGAATGGTAATATTGAATTCTTGTAAGAGCAATAACCATCTTATGACTCTGCCATTAGTAATTGATTTGTTCATTAAGTATCTAATTGCAGAATGATCAGTGTGAACAAAAGTTTCATAGCATGTTATATAGTGTCTGAATTTGTTTATGGCATGAACAACAGCTAAAAACTCTTTTTCAGTTACAGTATAGTTTAACTCTGCAGGAGTCAAATTTTTACTGGTATAATAGATGGCATAGGGAATCAAGTCTTTCTGCCCCAATACTGCTCCTAGAGCTGTATCGGAGGCATCTGTGGAGATATGAAAAGGTAAATTCCAGTTAGGTCCCCTTAATATAGGCGCTTCAGAAATTTTGGTTTTCAGGGTTTCAAAAGCTAACTGGCAATCAGAAGTCCATTTGAATTCACAATCTTTGGTAAGTAATTTGAAGAGTGGAGATGCTATCCTGGTGAAGTTTTCTATAAATCTCCGATAATATCCTGTAAATCCTAGAAAACTCCTAACATCTCTTTGACAACTTGGAATGGATAGGTTAGAGATGACTTCAACTTTAGACTCATCAACTCTAATCCCATCCCCTGAAATGTGATGCCCTAAAACAATACCATCAGTAAACATCATAAAAAAAATTTCATGACCAAGTGAAAGATTTTCTTCCTAACATCTCTTTAAAACTTTTTCCAAGTTTTCTAAAGCTTCTTCAAATGAGTTTCCATAAACTGTGAAATCATCCATGTATACCTCTACACAATCATGTATTAGATCTGAAAAAATTCCTAATACTGCCCTTTGGAATGTTGCAGGTGCATTGCATAATCCAAATGGCAATACTTGGTAAGCATAGGTACCCCAAGGAAAGGTAAATGTGGTTTTGTCTTGATCTTCAAGTGCTACTTGGATTTGATTGTAACCACTAAACCCATCTAGGAATGAGAAGTACTTTTTGCCAGCTAATGTATCTAACACTTGATCTATGAAAGGTAAGGGAAAATGGTCCTTAAGAGTAGCTTTATTTAGTTCTAGGTAGTCAACACATACCCTCCATTTTCCATTTTTCTTTGGCACAATTACCAAAGGAGAAACCCACTGACTATCTGAAATGGGATAGATGAAATTGACATTTAACAATTTTTGCAATTCTTCTTTAAAAATTTCCCTAAGATTTGGATTCATCCGTCTTTGAGGTTGTCTGATTGGTTTGCAATTTTCCTCTATAGATGTGATGAGTGCAAGTCTTGGGTTTTATCCCTTTCATGTCAGTGTACTCCCATGCATATGCAGAAGAATGTCTCTATAATACTTTGACTAACTCTTCTTGTTGAGATTTTTCTAGGTTCTTGTTTATGTTCAAAGTTTTGCCTGGAAAAATCTCACTTGTAAAGCTGCCAAATTTGTCCATAGAATGAAGAGACATCTGCCTTGATGACAAAAACTCAATGTTGGATCCCTCTTGAAATGATTCATGTTTATGTTCTGGAGGGGATTCAAAGTTTTCTAGAGTATTCAGAATTTGATTATCTTCACTAATTTCTGAAATTGTGAAGAGAGGTTGTAAATCTTCCTCATCCTCTATCCATTGAGTGTCATCTAGATCTGTAATTGTCCTAGCTGGAGGATATAAAGTGAACTTATTTGTTGAACTACCATCAGAGATATACATATCACCGGATCTACAACTAATAAAAGCATCAGCTATAGCCAACCAAGGTCTTCCTAATATAACAGGATGTCCTCCTAGATTATTCTTAGGAGTTAGGATCATGAAATCCACAGGGTACTCCCAAGAATCTAGGGACACTGGAATGTCTTCTATTACCCATCTGGTTTGATCACAGATCTGTGTGCTAATTGTAATAATGTGGGTGTAAAGAGAAGATTAGGAAGTTTCAGTTTATCCATGATTTGTCTACTCATGATATTGATTGCTGCTCCTAAATCAATGAGTGTGTTTTGGATTTCAATTCCATTGATGTGAATTTTGACAACTGGATTTCCTGGGTCAAGATACTTTGGAATAGAAATCTTGCCCATCATAATGTCTGCTATTTGTCCTGCCAGTTGAATTTTCATTGTTTCTCTTATTCTTTTCTTGTTTTCTTCATACTCAACTCCTTTATTGTTTTGGCTAAAATTGGAATTTCCTTGATGGCTTGTAATAATGGAATTTTAATGCAAACATTTCTCAGCTCATCCAGGAAATCATAATTAGGCACCATGATTTGTTTTTGTACACCTTTATCATTTTGCAGTCTTTCCGGAAAGGGAGGTATAGAAGTAGATGTAGATGGTTGCTCTAATACAAGAGTTGAATTTATTGGATATTTTTGCTTTAATTTTTCAGTGTTTGGGTCTTGAAAGGATGTATCTTCCTCAAGACTTTTATTCACCCGTAGAGAGTCTTCCTCAGAGTTATCTTGTTCTTGTATAATCACAGAAGCTTTCCTCTTTTCAAGTATTCTTCCAGACCTAAGTTGAACATCACTAAGGTCTAGAGGAGTAATTATATAAGTTGGAAACTGTTGACCTTCTATCATGTATGTGTTCTGAGGATTTTTATTATTGGGGTTTGGTATGGGTTGAGCAGGCAATTGAATTGATTTTTGAGGAAATGGTAATGGGAGTGGTTGATTTTGATGTGGTTGGTTCTAATGATGTTGTTGAGGATTTTGTTGAAAATTTTGTTGAAGATTTTGAGGAAAATTTTGTTGAGGATTTTGAGGATAAAAATGTGGGTATGGTGGATAGGATGGTGGATACTGATAGTATGGAGAATATCTTCCATAGGGACTTTGCGTTCCTTGTGCCCAAGATTGAAATTGATTTTGAAATTGGGGCCAAGGTTGCTGCCAAGAATTCCAAGGTGGAGGTTGATTATACATTTGATCATGGAATCCTTGTGTTTGAGGTCCCTGCCAAGGTCTTCTAGATACAAAATTGAGAGACTCTGTGGAATCTGTAGGAGTTTCCTCTTGAAAGACAGCTTTGAGACCCGGAAGAGAAGGACAATTCTTGGTCTCATGTTTTTCAGAACAAATGACACAGGTTTCTACAACTTTTACATCCAAAGGACACTCTCTCAAGGCATGTTTCTTTCTACATTTGGGACAAAAGATTGCCAAGGTATCAGATTCAGCTTTTTGCTTGTTTTGTATCTTAAGGGTGTCTATTTGTTCACTAAGACTCCCTAAGATGTCAGATTTAAAATCATCAAGCATGTGTCCTATTTCTGATCTACTTACTGTCCCAGAAGCAGACTTACTTGCCCTTGCAAGAGCGGGATCTCTTGGACCTTTGACAGTTTTAGATTTTCCTCTTGAAAGGTTGATACATAACTCAGATATTTCAGGTAATGTGAGCTGTGATATATCCCCTTTTCCCATCATGTTAAGGATATCCAACCATTCATCTCTAATTGTTTTCAACAAAAGAGCTTTTAAGGTGTCTTGATCTAGGTTTTCCATTTTTTCTCTTTTGATGTTGTAATTAAATCTCTCCAACAAATCTTCCAAATTTTCATCTTATTTTTGTAACATCTTGAACACTTCTTCCTTATGATTAACCGGCATACAATAATCCAAATACCTCTCTAGAAATGCTTGTTTCATGTCTTCCCATGTTCTAATAGAACTGTTGATCAGACTCATAAACCACTTCAATGCTGCTCCTTTCAAAGTTGAAGGGAATAATTTCAGTTTTTGAGCATCTTGCAAGTAGTCATAAGTTCTACATAGAACTTCAAATTCAAATAAGAAGGTTTCAGGATCTTCAGTTTTAAGTCCATAGAAGTTTGGAAGGATAGAGGGTGAAATGTTTTTCATGGTTATATTGGTTTCTTCATCAATTATAGGGAACCCAAAAGAGCTTCCTATTCTACCTCTTCCTCCATCTGCACCTCTACCTCCTTCTCCTCTACCTCTACCTCTACCTCCAAATAGTGTGTGTTCTCCATTAAAAACTCCTCCTCCTCCTTCTTCTGCCATGGTTGACTCTCCTGTGGAAGTGGAAAGATTTGTGTCCCTACCAGGAGTCTTTAGATCTTC